>LBNU01004596.1:190849-211651 GCA_014162995.1 Artemisia annua | reverse complement strand
TTAAAACTGTTAAAGTAATTAATTCTGTATTAATTTGTTAAACAGTAGCAAGTTTTTATATTTTTCCTAGGTTCTAAACAATATTTAGTATTCTTAGTAATTTTTCTAGAATTTTTACTTTTCATTTGGTAATTTTTAGACTTAATTTTAATTAAAATAGTTTAATTAGAAAAACCAAAAATAAATTAGAATAGTTGTTTATAATTAATATAATTTTCATTTTTATAATTTTTCTATCTTTTTCACATTAAGTAGAATCTGTAAAAATTAATTTTGTAATTTTCACTTTTCATTTTCTCATTTTTTCCCTTTTAAATAGTTTAATTAGGTTTTAATTATTAATTAGGTTTTTAATTTATAAAAGATCCACAAAAAGACAAAAATATTTCTTTTTAATTTTTATAAGTATTTTAAGTCATTTTAGGTTTTTAGAAAATAATTTTGTAATTTTCTAAGTTAAGATTGTAATTAAAATATTGTTAAGGTTTAATATAAATAATTTTTAATTAAATTAAAATAGTTTAAATTAAATAGTTAATATTAAATTAGTATAATATTATTAAAATATTTTCTTTTTAGATTTTAATTTTCTTTAATATTAAAAGTTTCAAAATTTTCATTTTTCACCCCAAAGTTTGGAACTTGTCATTTTCAGTCCCTGTAATTTGGAAATTGGCAATTTTAGTCCCTGTACTTTGCTTATTTGCATTTTGCGTTATATTTGTCATATCTGTAATTGTGAATTCTCATTTTCAATTCCATGCAATCAGTAGTGTAATAATCAATCAAAATCTTTATCTGGTTACTATCCTTAATCACTCTTCCCATAAACGTTTTCCAAAACACAATTTCAGCCTCGTTGGGACTTTAACGACCCGGGGAAACACTATACTCCTCAGGATTTCATTGAGTTGGTCTTAGACTTCCAGGTTATCTTTGTTACGGTTGGCCATTCACAAGTGGCCAGCTTGTGTGACAATTACCTGTTGGTTCTGAGCCAATCAGGTGACTTGGAGTGATCTTAGAAGTAATCAAGTTTTGATAATCATATTATCTTCAAGGTAAGATCATGTTAAGAATTATGTTAAGTTTTATATTAATGCCTTTTTAAGTGTTTTATGCTTATTTGAGGTTATGAAAACCTAGACATGAATTATGATGAATCTTGATGTTATAAGCTTTGTTATGATAGAATCAAGTCAAGATTAAGTGGGTGAAATTATGGCTAATTGTGTAGTAGAAATCATGTTTAATTTCCATGTTATGTCTAGTTTAATTTATAAAGATTGTTTGGTAGAAAAGCTTATGAAATGTTTATATTAGTAGGATTGCTTATAGAATTATTGGAAAATGATCTTAACATGTTAAAATAAGCTATAATATAAGTTTCGTAAATAGTAGAATAGTTTATCATGTGTTTTAGGTCGTTTTGGACACATTTTAAAGTAAGATCAGCATGTGCTGAATTGAGATTTGTGCAGAATTTAAAGGGCCGTAGAAAATAGACTATTTATCATATTGACATGAGGTAAAAGCCCACTTTTAGTCATCTGAGTCTACTTTCTAACCCAAGAGGTCTCAAAGTCTAACTCCAGGTTTAAGTAGGTCAAAGTTGCAAATTACAGCAGACATACAGAAACTCTGCACAAAAATTATTTTTGTAAAAGTGTGTTTAATGATGATATAGCACCTTATATGATCATATTTAAGTTGTTTAGACCCAATACATGTTAGATAAGTGTATTAGTAAGTTTTAATAGTATTAGAATGATTATCATGTGATTAGGTGCTCGTGGAAAGCTTATGGAAGGCTAAACAAGATTTAGAGGTGAGTAACAGATTATTAGATTTATGTTATTAGACTTAACATGATGTTGGATGATCTACAAGGTTTTGGATATAGCCGAAATAAACGGTGTTTAGGATGCTCACAAGAAGCATCATTGTCAAGTTTAGGGTGCCCAAGAAACGCACCAAAAGTCATGAAGCGTGCCTAGGAAATGCACGGTGTAGAATTCCTACAGAAGCATCCTTTGTGGATGACCCGAGTATAGATAAGCATGTGCCCAGAAGTTATGTAGAGATCATGAAATTCTTAACCGAAATCATGTCATGTCATGTAGAAGTACCAAGACGACTACAAGTCGTACCATTCACGTCATGTACAAGTAGCAAGACAACTACGAGTCGTACCATTCATGTCATGTTGTAGTTTATCATGTTCAAGTTATATTTGCAAGTGTCACTTTATATATGTTTCGATCACTCATTAAGTCGCAAGGATTTACCGTTCTCAGTTCATGTTTTATGTAGGTATAAGAAGATAGATGCTGGGGTCTTCTAGATAGCAAGTAGGAATGCATTTTGGGAGTTAACGACTACGCTTGGGTTAGGTTACGAGCGACTCTTACTTGCACTTTGATTTAGCTAGCAAATGCCCTAAGTATGTATGATATCAGTTTAGAAACAAGTTGTGTTAATTTATGAATCAAGCTTTGTGCCTTACTCATGTTTTGTAGTTTTAAAGGGGTGTTTTGCACAACCCCAAAAACACGATTCTGCTCATGTTGAAAGTTTGTAAAACTCAAGATTTGTTTAGCTATGTATTTCTAGTAGAATTTCATGTCATAACGATAAGTACAAGTATGTTTTCTGGAAGGAAATGGGTCAAAAATAAGTGTTTTACAGGCCTGAGGCACTTGGCCCGCGGCTGGAGTCCCTGGCTGGCGGCTAAAGACCCAACCTGTTATGCTGCATTGGATGAAGCCGGTCTTCCTAATGCATTTTTATTACCAGTAACAGCTGGAGTTCTTCCTTCTTCCAACTCGCTCATATGTTCCAAATGGTTTTTGTGATCGAGTTGTGCCTATTACATCGAGTGTACTACTTTCATGTGTTATTGTTACCACTTGTAAAATATGGTTTGAGATTTGAATCTTCCTAGTGGTATATTTAATCTTTGGGAAAATGTTTTATAAAGATATCATACTTGTCACCATTTCTTTTTCTTGGTATCGAACAAAAAATTTTCCTTATACGGGTACTAACCTTTCAAATTCGGTCTTTTTGAGGAACTTTGTGACATTTTTTCCCCTCTTAGCTAATAAGAGTTTTAATAATTTCAAGGGGAAAATGTCACAAATTACCTCAAAAAGACTGAATTTGAAAGATTAGTACCTGTATAAGGAAAAAAATTTGTTCGATACGTAAAAAAAGAAACGGTGACAAGTATGATACCTTTATAAAACATTTCTTGACTGATTATGGGTTGAGAATTTTTCGTAATCGACATAAAATTCTGTATATCTATTCGGTATTCGGTTTTCTCAATTAAGTTCAGTTTGTGATCTGCAAACCGAAACCGAACCAAAAACCGATTATACAAATCAGTCTAGGTCTATAACTAAACCCGGAACCGTCCTCCAAATTCGGTTTCAGTTTATTTAGTTTCAGTTTGATTCGGCTAGTTTAATCGGTTCGAACCCGGATAATAGGAACACCAGGGTCGTCCCATGATTTGATAAAATTTTTGAAGGCCCTGTGCGAAATTATATAATGAGGCCTTTCGAGAAAAATGTTATAAATAAAGTGTTACCATTTATAAGATATAATGCAATTAATTATCTAAACGTTCTAACATATTACTCGTTTAAGATATTTTCTCTTCTAAATATCTTTTTCTTCGTAAAAAATATGTGTACACACACATATAATTATTAACGAGACAAATTTTGGGGCCCCTAAAAATTTTGAGGCCCTGAGCGGTCGCTCACCTTGCACACCCTCAAAGCCGGCCCTGCNAGTAACAGCTGGAGTTCTTCCTTCTTCCAACTCGCTCATATGTTCCAAATGGTTTTTGTGATCGAGTTGTGCCTATTACATCGAGTGTACTACTTTCATGTGTTATTGTTACCACTTGTAAAATATGGTTTGAGATTTGAATCTTCCTAGTGGTATATTTAATCTTTGGGAAAATGTTT
Source organism: Artemisia annua (assembly GCA_014162995.1). NCBI lineage: Eukaryota > Viridiplantae > Streptophyta > Magnoliopsida > Asterales > Asteraceae > Artemisia > Artemisia annua. The sequence continues at coordinate 207,671 of LBNU01004596.1, read as the reverse complement.
TATAAAGATATCATACTTGTCACCATTTCTTTTTCTTGGTATCGAACAAAAAATTTTCCTTATACGGGTACTAACCTTTCAAATTCGGTCTTTTTGAGGAACTTTGTGACATTTTTTCCCCTCTTAGCTAATAAGAGTTTTAATAATTTCAAGGGGAAAATGTCACAAATTACCTCAAAAAGACTGAATTTGAAAGATTAGTACCTGTATAAGGAAAAAAATTTGTTCGATACGTAAAAAAAGAAACGGTGACAAGTATGATACCTTTATAAAACATTTCTTGACTGATTATGGGTTGAGAATTTTTCGTAATCGACATAAAATTCTGTATATCTATTCGGTATTCGGTTTTCTCAATTAAGTTCAGTTTGTGATCTGCAAACCGAAACCGAACCAAAAACCGATTATACAAATCAGTCTAGGTCTATAACTAAACCCGGAACCGTCCTCCAAATTCGGTTTCAGTTTATTTAGTTTCAGTTTGATTCGGCTAGTTTAATCGGTTCGAACCCGGATAATAGGAACACCAGGGTCGTCCCATGATTTGATAAAATTTTTGAAGGCCCTGTGCGAAATTATATAATGAGGCCTTTCGAGAAAAATGTTATAAATAAAGTGTTACCATTTATAAGATATAATGCAATTAATTATCTAAACGTTCTAACATATTACTCGTTTAAGATATTTTCTCTTCTAAATATCTTTTTCTTCGTAAAAAATATGTGTACACACACATATAATTATTAACGAGACAAATTTTAGGGCCCCTAAAAATTTTGAGGCCTTGAGCGGTCGCTCACCTTGCACACCCTCAAAGCCGACCGTGAGGAACACATGCATGTTACTGGTATACGGGTGAGATTTTTCTGTTCTGGGGAGGGCAACCTTCTATCACTCAAATATATACGGTTTCATCAGGTTAATCCCGAGACAATTTTCAACCTTTATGTGATCGAGTGGTCGTCCCTAAATATACACACCTAAACATGTTGAAGTTTTACTTTCATCTTAACAGTCCACTAGCCCATTAAGGCCCATTATTAACAAATTAAGCCCACTAAACCATAAAGACCAAATTACCAATAAGTAACATCACCCATATAGCCCTAAACTCAACAATATAAATAAAAAAACAAATCAGAGGCACCCGAATACAATAATACTCATTGGGAACTAAAATTCTCTCAAATTACTCAATCTCATTAAATTCTGGTACGATTTCCTTTCAATTAAATCAAATCCAATGTTGAGTATCAATTTTTAGATTCTAATTTGATGTATTGAAGAAACCCCTAATTTAGATCTGTTATTGTTTTGCAGTTAATTGTCAAATTTCTTGATCGATATGGCTAAGAGTTCGTTCAAATTGGAACACCCACTTGGTAATTTTCATTATTTTTTTTATAAAAAGGCTAATTTGATTGGTTATTATAACTGTTTTTTTGGTAGTTATGGTTGGTTATATGTATTGATCTTTTTTTATATTAGGGTTTGTGTTGATCAAGACTAAATTGTGCTTTTTTTGTGTTAGGGGGTGTTTGTTTACGCTTATTTGTGGGCTTACGAGCTTATATGATTTCGGCTTATTTTTCATAAGCTTAAATTTTCCGGCTTATTACGAGAGATATAGGAAAATTATAGTATGTTTTATTGGTTTTGTGGCAGGGGGTAATTATACTTTTATAATAGTATAATATAATGTATTAGCTTAGATTGACGAAGATTCTGTAATTAATTAGTGTATATTTTGCAGATAAGATCAGGCCACTTTTTATATTCTATTCTATCCGGGGGAAAAAATACTGGGATCATGATGTGTATAATGTTTTCTGCTTCGTTTTTTTTTGGGTGAAATATAGTTTAATTTAGTTTAGGTAGATGTAGTGCTTTGTTTGTTTACAGTTAGTGTTGAGCGTTTATTCGTTTGAAATAAGTTGGAATGCATATAATTGGTGCAATTAGTAGTACAACCTAAAGCTCATTTATGTTATATTTTTGGCACATTTTGAGTAATAATATAGATCATAAAGCGAGGATGAAAGTAGTTTTTTTCTCAACGTATGGACTGTATTTTGTATAGTGACAACTACTATATGCGTGTGTATGTGTACCTTTAAATTGATCTTATCTCGTAAACTAAATGTGGTCCTTGCAAGTGTTAAAGTGATAGTTGAAGTTGCATTGTTATACATTTTACACTGTACAATTGATTGCACGTGACTCGAGTAGAATTTAATTTGTACTGAATATTTCAGAGAGGCGCCAAGCTGAAGCTGCTCGTATCAGGGAGAAGTATCCCGACAGAATTCCGGTATTATAGATATTTTAGTTTGGATTGCTCTGAAGCTCTGCAGTTTCAATGATGAATCAATGTAAATAGGCTTCAAGACGATGATGAATGTGTACATCCTTTTATCAACGGTTCCTGCTTTGTTTAGTTTTTGCATATTGACTTTCTGTGACCGGTTTTATAGTATAGAAACTAGTGGTATCTGCGTGGTATTGACTCGAGACGATTGAATGTTCGTGTTACACGTCTATTGTCGTTTGTCTTTACTTTGATCATGATAATGTTAACATCGTGTTGGAGACAGAAATAAAAAAACTCATTTAGATGGTATTTGAAATTGCATTTTGGTTTGGCTTTAACACTTCATTTTTGTTACTTTGGTATTGGGGCAGTTTAATTTGAAATTACATATAGAATGCTTTGTTTGCAAGTAATTTGAAAAATCAGAGTGTTACATATTGATCATGATGATTCTTCTCATGATGTTTGACCAAATGATTAAAGGTGAGGATAATGATTTCGTTTTGATTTAGATGTCAGTGTGATTGTAGTTCACTTTTTGATCATATTTGGTCATAAAAGAATCAGGAAAGCATAATTGTATTTGACACATTGCAGAACCACTTACTACAAACATCCTCTAAAACCTTTTTGATCATTCACCTTGTGTATCAAAAACACGTTTCGGTCCAAATACTTTTACCTTGCTACGCGTAGCAAGTTAAATTATTTCCTAAATTATTGTAGTAACCAGGTAGTGCCTTACCGCATACGTGAGAATATTTTCGTAATCGAAAGGAGTGACCTAATAATTGAATCAATCCAAACAAGATACAACCACAAATTGCTATAACAACATTATAATTACTACCAACACTGCATTTACAACAATGCAGCCCGTGGTTTTCTTACAAACTCTACCCAAAACTTCCAACTACAACAACATGAATTCGCCCGACTTGCTTGTTCTGACGGGACCTACTTCATCAGTCGATAGAGATGTTTACTTGATTCAGATTGTAAGTACTAGAGTTGCAAAGCTAAATCTGGTTGCTGAGAATCAACCATCATACCAGTAGATTGTTTTACAGGAGACCCTAATGATTGGTATCCGATATTTAAATCAGGAGGGCGTGAATCTTGTTGATTTGGTCTGGATTGCAGCTGCATTTGAGGTGGGACCCCTCTCCAGTTCGACTGTGCCTGAAACCGTGACAGATCTGTTGTCATCAACTGAGGGAAACCGACATTATTTCTGTTTTGGAGATGAACCTGAGCCTGAGCCTCATTGACGGTTCTAACAGGTTGAGGAACAAACCCATGGACTGGTTGTTGGTAGTGGACCCCGGGAACTGGAAACTCTCCACGAAACCGTGAAACTTGAGGTTGTTGTCGGTCACGGGCCATGTTATAGTCCGAGGATATTTGTTTGTGGGGGTTCGGGTTTTCTGTTTGTGGTGGCTTAAGGAACCCTCCGGTTCCTCCTAATGACATCCAAGCCTGAGCAGCAGTTAAAGCAACATTGCTTGAATCGTCTCTGTTTGAACCAAAACCAAAATCATTTGAGTTATTCTGCTGTTGTTGGTGTTGAGCTTTCTCAGCTAACATTTTCATCATCTGAACCGGGTCACTAAGGCCATGTTGTTGCTCCTGTTGACGGGTCATATTATTGTCCATTTGAACCTTTTTGATACCATCACGATTCACAGCTACAGGTCTTACTTCTTGTCGATAGGGAAAATTGTTGATTGCAGGAGCCATCCTATTACTATCAAGACCAACTGTATTCGGGTTTACAGCTACGGGTCTTACTTCTTGTCGATAGGGCAAACCATTGGTTGCAGGAGCCATTCTATTACTATCAAGACCAACTGCTGTCGGGTTCACAGGTCTTACATCTTGTCGATAGGGCAAACCGTTGGTTGTAGGAGCCATTCTGTTACTATCAAGACCAACTGTTGTTGGGTTCACAGCTACGGGTCCTACTTCTTGTCGATAGGGAAAACTGTTGATTCTAGGAGCCATTCTATTACTATCAAGACCAACTGTTGTCTGGTTCACAGCTACGGGTCTTACTTCTTGTCCATAGGGAAAACTGTTGATAGTAGGGGCCATTCTATTACTATCAAGACCAACTGCTGTTGGGTTTCCTTTGTTACTGTTAGGATGGTTAAAAGATGGCAAGGACGCAAGATTTCCAACTGGTTTTGATGGTCTTAGAGACAGGATATCAGAAGGGCTAGAAACCGGCCTTTTTGCAACAAAATCAGCAGCACTTACATGTGTCGGGGGTGGACGATTGAGTTCCATTTGTGTTGAGTTCTGATGCAAAACATTTGAACCGGAAAACGAAGGATTCGCATGAAATGAAGACAAGAAAGGAGGTCCCGGGGTCAAATTCTTACTGGCTTCCCTTGGAGACTCTCTCCGCACAGAGATCCCGGGGTTAAAACCACCATTGATTTCCTTTCCGTCCACAGGGATTTTAGTAGCTTTATGATTGTTTGGGGCTGTAAATCTGGAACCCTTTTCGCTGTCTTCTACATCAGAAGGAACATTAAAGAGTGCAAGAAAATTGGGTACTTTCAAGATGCGGTTTTCAGGTATTGTTGGAAGTGGTTCGTATTCTCCTACCCATCCACGACCATATTTGACACCTTCAGGTAAAGCTTGCTCTATCGTTTGAGAGGCAACTTTCCAAGCAACAGATCCGAGGGTTGCAGCAAAACGAGCCAAGCTTCTAGCATAGGCAAGATCTGCATGGAGCCCAACCTGAATCCCAAAGATAATAACCGTATGAGTGAGCAGACAATTACTATCAACAGGAGAAGATTTAGGGGGTGTTTGGATGCGCATTCTGAAAGTGATTTTGTGATGCTGAATTAGCTGTTGTAGTAGATATATGCTTTTTTTTGTTTGATCTTGTGATAATAAGATCAGACGTTTGAGTGTTTGACAAATCTTTGATCGTTAAATTAATAGATAAAATGACCAGAAAATACATTTTTTGTTAAAGAAATAAACAATTGAAATGGGAATTAAACTCTCTTAATTTAGATTAGTATAAAAAAGAAATTTTGTTTTACCTTTAGATAATCAGTTTCAACTGATTATCCAGAAGTGATTTTTGACCTCAGAAGTAAAATCATTTATCAGACATTAAAATCCAATCAGATCATCAATTTCAAAAGTCCAATTTTAACACCCCCCTTGATAGTATTGCGACATACAGGAATGAACTGCTTGCTTTCACCCTCGAAGGTTGATAATACAGAGTCTGAATCAGTCGCTGGTTGGACAGATATGTTGTATGTTGCTCGTCGGTCTTCTTCATTTATTGATGGTTTCCTTCCAAGTTTAGGCATGACACCTTTTCCTGCAGAAGCAAATCCGTATAAAAATATGTAAGAGCGAGGAATGCAATTTTCTAAATTACAAATTAAGACTAATGGAACTAAATAGTCAACAACCTCCACACACATTATCAGCAACAGTTACATAATCCTGAGTGAAAAAGTTGTATAACATGTAAACAGTCGTATAAAGATATATGTTCTTGAAGTTCCAAAAGGTTGAGGATTCGGAAGAAAAAAATGCTCCAACCCCATTTATACTAGTCAAACTTCAGCATACAAAATCTCAGCTTAAGTACACTATGGAAATGTAAAATAGTGTGTGTGGGCAGATCAAGGGTCTATACTCTATAACTAGGATGCGCATGTACTATTATTACCAGAACATAATTCAGATATACTCTACCATTATACATGAATACTACACTCAAAAAAAATAAAATTAAATTAGCATACCTTGTGCCCCTTCTAGATCCACCTTAGGTGTCGGAACTGTTTCAAAACACAAAATTCACGTAGTTATTAATCTACTTTTCGAATCTAAAAAGCCCGGACTGATCACTGATTTGACCAAGGATAGATTTTATGCAAGATACCTGGTAGTAGTTCTTGATCTTTATCTAAATTGTTATCACCTAAAGACGAACTCTCATTAACGGGCATTTCACCACTATTTTCTCTTGCAGGACTATTGTGCCTTACAGGAGTCTCGGCGGGCGAACCATTTGGGAATTCTTCTGTTCTAACATTGGCAACAGATAAAGTTTCAGCGCAAAAACGTTCAGGTTCAGGTTCTGGTTCAGGCTTAGGGTCCGGCTTCCGTTCATTCAAGGACACTGACTTCTTTAGTTGTTTTTTAGGTAGTGAGAAACTTGGTAACGTTCTCTGCTCTGACTTGGGTTCTATCTCAGATCGATCAACATTAGTCCTTAGCCTCTGGAATCTTAGTTTCGCCTGCTCTTGAATAGAGCTTGCCTTCCCAAATTATTAACGTGGTGAGATCAACAAACTGAACAAGACGGCTAACAAAAAATGGAACTTTTTAACTTCCAAAGTGAATACCTGTTTATAGTATATTGTATCTGGTGCATTGTATTGCATCGCGTTGCTGCAAATCAGAAGCACATCACTCTGCATTAAGAAAACCACGTCACAAACACATACAGCATTGAAACTACCCATAAAGCAGATAAGCAGTTTTAGGTGTTTGGATGAGTGCATATTTACTTATTTTATGCAGATAAGCACTTTATAATAAGCAATTCAAACTCCCTGTAAGTGAAAAAGCAAACTAACCTCAAATTCTTTCAAAGTTAAATACGACCCTTTTGCAAGCTTTCTCCTCACAGTAGCAAAGTCCATTGGACGCTTGATCACATCATAATAATCAGGAAGCTGATACAAACCAAAATGTCAATTACTCAACTACATCAAACTTCAATTTACCAGAATTACAAGACCAAGCACAAGAAGCAACTCAATATTACCTCCTCAGGATCAACAGGCCGAGCATAAACCCCATAAATATCTTTTCTGCCACAACGAATCCACCAACAAATTACATGACGAAAATCAAATATAACATGATATCAAAGGGGTGTTTGGATTAGCTATTTTTTCGAGCTTATGAGCTTATTTGAGATTGGAATAGCCAATAAGCTCAATTTTGAGGTTTATGAGCTTATCAACCTTTTCAGCTTCAAATAAGCTCATAAGGTAACAATCCAAACACACCTCAAATATTAAACCATTAATACTACTTACTTTTGAAGTTTGTCAAGTATAAACTCTAGAGTCTTCTTATCCGGCATCCGTTCCATTTCTTTTGGACCATCCGACTCCATCCCTATTCAAATTCCCAATCACAAATCACACAATTAGTAACAAATCACATCACACCAAAAACCAAAATAAACACACAAAAGCATTTTCACAAACCACGATCGTAATCCGACCCTCCCGCTTCTTCTTCTTCTTCACCACCACCACCACCATCATCATCATCATAGTCATATTCTCTCAAATTCCTTCCTCTTATCTGTTAAAACATAAGACAGAGTGAGTAAGAGACACATGAAACAAGTGTGTTTTAGTGTGTGTTTTAGTGTGTGAGAGAGAGTGTATGTAACAAAGAGTGGCAGAGAGAGAGAAATGTAGACAGTTTTAGATTCTATATATATAACCTCCGATTTTTTAGTTAAGTTAGTTTTGACAGTTGTCTCAATCCGTTATTCTGTTACAATCACTCACACACACAATCACCTATATATACATACACTTACCTATATCTATATATACATCCCCAATTCTAATTAACTTCATTAAGCCAATTAAAACACACATTATAAACACACACTAATTATTAGTAATTTTTTTTAAAGCTAAAAACACACACTAAATACACCATAAAAAACACACACACACAATAATTAACAGATCTAACTACCTCATCAACAACTTCATTATAATCATCTTCGTCAACCACAACTCTCCTTCTCTTCAACCTCTCATCACCATCCTCATCCTCACTCTCCTCCTCATCGTCATCATACTCCGGCGCGTGGTGGCTCACGCGCCGTCTATACTCATCAGGCGCGTGACTCTCCACGCGCCTATCATTTTCACTCGTCAACCTCATCTTCTTCTTACTACTACTATTAATACCATGATGATGATGGTGATTATCTTTTCTAGTGATGACGTCATCGTGGATAACGAACTCGTCGTCAACAACGAACTCATCGTCGTCTACGTAGTCATCGATGTCGAAGTTGTACCGGACGTTGCGGCGTCTCCGGCCGGAGCTGCGACGGTCAACGGCCGGAGACGGGGAGGTCCGATCTGTGGTGTTGAGTGGTGGTCGGCCTCGTCGCTTCTTCTTGACGATCTGGTGGACCATTTTTTTTAGTGTGTGTGTTTTTAGTGTGTGAGGGTTTTGTTTTTTTTTTTTTTTTTTCTCTCTTGTTTTTTTTACCAGATGCCGTATTGCAGAAGAGAGTGATGTATTATTTTGTTAGGTTTGGAGACGAAGGAGAATCCGAGCCTTAAGTTTGGGGTTTTGGTACTACTAGAAGATGTTTTGTCGTTTTGTGTGAGTATGATTGACACAAGGCTACAAAAGGAGTAGGAGGAAAAGTTTGAATTATTTTTGGTTAGGTAGAAATTTATACCCTCTCTCAAAAACAAAAATAATTGTTTAAATTTGTAGAAATAGTAAATAAAATTTGTAAAAATCTTTTAAAGTTTAAATAGTGTTATATTGTTGTGTAATTTTTTTGTTAGGGTATGTTTGGCAAAATTAGTGTATGTTATAAGCTGTAAATTGTTAACATAAGCTACAAGATGTATCATTTTTTCAATAAAAGTATTTAGTAAGTTAGCTGTTAAATGTAATTATAAGATATAAAATGACATAAAATGACATATCTATAATTATAAATAAATGTTTAAAGGGTATATCAGTAATTTAAAGTTTTAACAGAAGTTTAAAAAGCTTCATGAATCAGCTTTTCATTTATGAGCTATTTGTTTGACAAAAAAGCTTGAAGTTAATGTATCCAAACGGAGCTTTTATTTTAGAGGAGACTATTTTTGTAACAAAAAGCTAACAGCTCCCCCAAAAAGCCCCTACCAAACAGGCACTTAGTGTATTTGAATAAAACACTTTTCAAACTTGATTAATTAATTTATTTGTTCAGAGTTTGTACATAAATTTAGATGAGTAGTTAAATTCAGATACCGAGTCTTTACTACTAAGATACAATATGATGATGCATATATAGACACTTTAAACATAGTCATTTTTAAAAAAATAGAACAAATTTGAAACTTTGATAGTTTTTGTGTAAGACCAAATTAGAAGACACATGAAATTTGGTAATATTAGATGACATATTATCAAATTTGTATTTAGTGTTAGATATAATAAATTTGATTGGTGAAATTGCGTTTAACGGGTATTTTTAAACTTTGTGAATTTTAAAATAGATATTTATTTTGAATCATAGGGAGTATTTTATATATGCTTTTTGAGTTATTATAAGATTTTAAGAAAAATGATATGTATAAGATTGGATGTGATGATGACTAGATTTATCATCATTATTTCAGTTTTGCATTAACATTCACTGATTCACCAAATCAACTTCTAAACACATGAAGTACGGTAGTAGTGGCCATTAAACCAACCAAACAAATATATCTCGTTTAAAAACAAACATACCCCATATAAAATTGGTTTGACCTTCGGCCAAGCCAGTGACCAAATCATCTCCAAAATATGGTGATCACGCGTTGTTGGGGGTGTTGTAGTGGTGTTAACGCATTCTTGAGGGTCGATTAAGTTGCATTATTCATGTAGTTTGACCAAAATGCAAAAAGTTCTAACAACTTTGAAAATGCAAATACAATTATCATCAAGGCAATGAGAATATATGAAATTTACTCCAAGTGCAGGTGCAGTCTTTGCAGTGACTGAAATTGCACAAAAAAATACTTAAAAATTAGAATCAAGATTGTTAATCGGTCATTTATGATTTAAATTTGCAACATATATAAACAAAATAGTTTTAATTATTTATTTCTCATTTTATGTAAAACAAAACACAAGAACACACTAGTGAAACTAGTTGTAGCGTGGATGTTTTTGGAAAGTAGACAACATTTTGCTTCATTAATGAAAGCTAAAGCGGTATTATTTGGTTGAAAAAAATAAATAGCATTAATGAAAATGTAGTTTAAAACGATGTCGTCGTATGCAATTATCCAATGTTAATAACTTTTTAATGTACCATAAGGGTGTTTATTTATGCTTATCTGCGGGCTTATTAGCTTATTTGACTTTTGCTTATATTTCATAATCCTTAACTTTCGGTTTATTTTGAGACTTATGTTTTTATATAAGCTTGTTATATTATAAAAAGCTTATATAGGCTCAAGTCTCAAAATAAGCCAAAAAATTATGGCTTATGAAATACTCCCTCCGTCCCATATTAAATGTCCACTTTCATTTTTCAAAGTCTTTTTTTATAAACTTTGACTTTAAATATTTTTATGTGTGTTATATAATACTTAATGCAAAATATATTAATGAATTGAGTTTTAAATGTATTTTCGTTAGATATAATTTTTATCTAATATTATATAACACAAACAAAAATATTTACGGTCAAAGTTGAAGAAAAAAGACTTCAAAAGTCAAATGTGGACATTTAATATGGGAAGGAGGGAGTATAAGTTAAACTTAAAGAGGCTCATTAAGTCTATATATAAGCTTAAATAAACACTCCTTCGAAAAACTAATTGATGATGCACATGTTTGTTAAAGAAAAATGTTTTAATCATGTTTTGTTAAGTCGTGTGATCTTAAGTTGGCTTTTAAACTATAATCAAATAAACAAGGACACAAATTTTACTAAAAACATGTTTACTTGAATATATGAATATGTAGTTGTAATCGCACTTTTCTTTTTTCTTTTTCTTTTTAGTAAAGGGGATTACCCTGATAAAATAATTCGTCACACTTTCTCTTTGACGTAAAATCATTCAAACTTATATGTGAATCAATGTTGTTGTAGCGTTACTTTTCAACACTGAGGCATAACATACTTTTTTTTAACTATGATTTCTGACCTTTTGGCCGATTAATCCACGTGGTTTGAACCCACCGTCATACAGACTCAAACCAGGTAAATCCGAAGTTGGCGTGGCCACTTAAAGTTATTTGCACATAGCAGGAATTGAATTTGAGACCTCACACATTTTAGATAGATAGTCACAAGCCTTTTTATAACTAATACGGTCCATCCACTCCTTAAGTGGTTAATTTAAAGTTCTTGTTGCTACATACATTATATTTTCTGCAAATATTTAATAGGTTTTGTTAAAAAAAAAGGAGCAATAGGATTACTATATGTATGTAAATAAAACACTTTGATAGTCGTAAGCTGCCTATAGCAATTAGGAGGCAGCTAGATAGTGGTAGTAGTTCACTACCATAATGTTCGGACGCTAGATATATTCCTCGTCCACGGCTCGCACATCGTTACTCATTGAAAACACAAGTTCGCGACCTCGCCTTGGTTACGACGAACTGGATGTTTCGTATTCACACACGCGACGCGTTTAGCATAACGTGAAGTATCTGCAGTTATGTTCTTTATTTCTCTTTTTATATTCATATGCAACAACATTGTGATATTGCATCATAATTTAATTTTTCTAAAATTTTATTCTCATATTTGTTAGAGCCTATATTTAATTAAATATGACATCGCTAAACCATTATACTAATCAGTAGTCCTTTGTGAAAAAAAAAAAAGATAAGAAAATACAAACAAAAGGACAATAACATAATATAGCGCATAGCTGAAAGATTTTTTTACATGTAAGATTTATACGATAATATGAATAAATAGCTCTGAAATTTTATAGGAACACATTAATATGCAAGGACCATTATTATATATAAGTTAATAAGCAAAACTTCAATACCGACAGATTAGTATCTTACCAGCTCATGACTAACTAACGAAACGGATAATGAAAGTCTATTATATGGTAAAGACAGACTGAAAAGATCTTACACGAATCAATCACTCAATAATCATGCAAATGGCAATTACTACGATGACTTAAAAGAGGACCTCTGTCTCCATAATCGAATAGCATGGACAGTACTCAGTACATCGTTTGTCACAGGAGGTCAATCCATTGTGCGATATACGATTATGTAAACGAGCATTATTATACTCAAGCCGTTTAGCATATACACTAAGTTAACTTATTCTCCCTCTAGTATCGATTACTCTCCCTATCATTCTTCTTCTGCCTGAACCTCAACACATCTTGCATATGTCATTGATTCCGCTTAACGATTACAAATACTTCACATTGTCTATAAAACAACAACTAATGCCAGTTGTAGGTGCGTGGAACTTGTTGGTTAGCTGGCTATTGTTAACTAATTTTACGGGTGGTGGATTGTTTCAAGATGACAACATATAACCTTTCACCAAAATAGGCGATAATGAAAGTGTAATTTGTGGCTGGTTTAATGTGTCTTATAATGAAAAACTGGAATACACAAAGTATTGAGCTGTTATTTCATTGTAGTTGTTGATTGTCCATTATCTGGGAAATACCTTGGGAAACAACAAATTATCTACAACAGGGGAGTGTTGTTGATATTGCGAAATAATTGACTTTGGCAGAGATATATTGACAAATTCTTAGCCATTAGTTTGAGACTGCGTAAGAACATTTAGGTGATATTGATGTATGAATATGTGTGGAATGGTGTGTGTGTTTTGGTAAAAGTAGAACTGAATGTTATGGAAAAGTAAAAGTAACAAATAATTGTTAATAAATAACAAACAACAGGTGAGTACTTGCACGTGGAGCTGCAACGGTTATTAACCTTAAGTCACTATTGGAAATCACATCTCAAAATTTCAAAGATATATAGCATATCGCTACATGAATTCTGGTAAAATATGTAAATTAGAAACGTTTAGCGTGTGCCATTATTTGAATTTGAATTTTAATGTAAGAATTTAAGTTTGATGAAACGTGGTGTATCTATGTAATTACATGTAATGTTGTAGCATTACTAGTCTCTCTCCTATTACATATAGAAAATAATTAGAATTTAAAATTGATGTACTGATGTTAATTCTTTAGAATAAATAATATCTAATAGCAGTTACAAATCCTTATTATAATATTGTCAGAAATATATAGAAACTCATATAATATACTTAAGGTATTATATCACCTATAAGAAAACCAACAAATGTAGCTGGGATGCATTAAGATAAGTGAATAACAGTGGAAAAGTGGGTAATATATCCATACATGAAATTTACTATAATGTCAGTAGCAGAATTTGTATCTGAGGTGCTGCGCACAACCATTACTATTCTCTAGGAACCTCAACCACATGCGATCAACGTTTCGATTGCCGGGCATCTACATATGAAGAAGAAACCAGTTGATATGGATATGTCGCCATAGAAATTGTGCAGATACTCGAGACTCAGAAAATACAGTCTGAAAGGAACCTTCTTGGATAGCAAAGTAGATAAACACAGCATGAACGAGATAGAGATGAACGTATCTGTATAGATCGCCATGATTAATTCATAAACGTTAACAACACAAAGCAGAATAAATATGTGTTTATGTGCGCAGATTGATAATACATAGTAAGGTTGATTTGCAATATATATCCATTACACAATTTATCAATGACATCAAGTAATCATTATTTCTTTCGAATTCGCGTTCGACCGAAACCTGGCCTAGCACCGTTGTTCGACAATTAATAGCAATTATGATATGTTGTAATCAACACAGAGTCAACCAGCCACATATATGTGTGGATGTAAATCGCGCATATTGTGGTTTACGAGATATTAGTTAAGGTTTTGAAAAGTAAGACACAACGACTGTGGAACTTCAGATTTAGAGAGAGATATAATGTATCTGTTGTAATTTTATGTAGTTTGTAAATCTTTTTTATTCATATATATATATTTATTAAATTAGATATTAGTAAACTAATCTCTTAATTCAATTCAGAATCGGTATATAAAAAATTAGTATGTTACTTTAATTGATAATGCAAAAAACATGAGATTTAGTAGAAATAAATTAAATTTATTTAATGAAATGAATAAAAAAAAATAAATGTGTAAGTGGTGGGGCCCAAATGAAGAAGTTGAGGTTAGTTGTGAGTGAGGAGGGGGTTAGTTGTGAAGAGGTGTTGGGGTGATGTGGCACCGGTGGGGCCCAAACGAAGAGGTTTGGCTAGCCACCACACCTAGCACTCTAAGGGTGCGTTTGGTGTGCGTTAATCGGAAAAGGAATACTTTCATTCTGAATAATGTTGTTTGTTTAATGTTTGTTGGAATGTGAAATGGAAATCAATGATGAATATGTGACATACTTGAAAGGTGCTAAAAGGGTGGGGAATGGAGTTTTCATTCCAAGATGTGGGCCCATTATTTTTTTTTATTATCATTGTCATAAAAATTGAGAGGGAACACTTCAAATATGAGTGGGTCCCATCACTTTGATACCCAATTCTAATTATAAAACCAAACAACAATATTGGAATTCATATCTTAGCATAGATCCATTTCTATTGTTCCCTTATATCAAACTCATACCGATTGTGATTCATGGCGGCATACCAAACGCACCGTAATTTTTTCATAATAACTAGCAAATTAGCTCTGCAATTTGTAGACAATGGTCATGTTTGGCAACACCTTTTTAGAAGCGTTTAAGAGCGGTAAGCGACAAGCGACAAGTGTTCCAGTCTTAACGCTTGTTTGGCAACACTGCTGCTAGCGTTTAACAACAACTCAAAAGCTTGCAATCTTAATGCTTCTTAAAGAAGCTTTCCAATATACCGCTAGCGTTTTACTTTTAATATTACCAATTTACCCTTAAAAAATAACATTCATTCATAAGTATATGCCCTTTTACGTAATTTTACATTTTATAATTACAACTACAGCTACGTTACCAAACACGTTTTTTAAACAAGCAACTAATGCTTACTGCTACTGCCTACTGCTACAGCTAACTGCTTATTGCTACTGCTTACTGCTACCTGTCGCCAAACATAGCCAATATAATCAAAACTCGTGTATTTTGTTTTATATTCTTTTAATAATTTTGTCTTGTCTGAGTTATAATACCTTCAAATAACGATAGACAACAAATACTTCATATTTTTTGCTCTTTAATAAAACAAATGTATCACAATCATTATTACCTCACACATAATCAACATTGGGAGGTAGTTATAGTAGACGTGATAATGTATTGAAAATAATAATAACAATAATAATTTTATATAAATAACAAACCAACATGATTGGTACCTCACGTCATGCAATCGACTAATGCTAAGTCAACACTTTTAATCTGAATTATCGTGACATCTACATGTATCTCAGGTAACGTGTGACAGTAACAGACTTACGGATCACCCTATACAAAAAAAGAAATTTTCATATCATATGTAACTAAAGTTAAACCCATAGATATTTTGCAGAAAAAAATCATATAAAAATAAATAAACACTAAAAAGAAAACAAAAATGTAGCTGGGATGCATTAATGATAAGGGTGAGAATATACAGGTGGTAATAGTGGTAGGACCACTTCCACTAAATTTTATACTGTAGAGCCTTTAGAGGGTGTGGGCCCACTTGACTCCTATCCTCCAACCACCATCCACCACGTAGTGATGCCGACTATCAAAAATCCAATATAGTCCATGAAATTAGCATGTACTCCGTAGTAGTAAAAGTTTAAAAAGTATTTCTCGAAAAATAAACTTGAGTCAAGTTGGGTGTTTGTAAGCCATTGGATTTAATGCAATGACTCAAATCAAAAGAACTTTTTTTGATTTGAGCCATTGGATTAAATCTAATGGCTAACAAACACCCAACTTGACTCAAGTTCATTTTCTAACTTGAGAGGATCTCCCTCCTAATAAAAATTTTATTTTTTTAACAAAAAAGTCTACAATTAGCATATAAAGTTTCGCATTAGAAGAAAAAGTATAAAAAAGATAAAAAGGTTTTTCTTTAAAATAAAGAGAGATATGGTGCAATTATTATTATGATTTATGCCATATTAAAAAGCATTTAAAATGATACTAATAAAACAATTTATGCAAGGCTTTTTATACATGGATAAGTGTTGTGCACAAAACATGTAGGAGTTTTATGGTATATGATCTTGAAAATGTTGATTTGGTGTTCAACTTTTACTTGAAATTCATTTTGGATCAAATGCGACTTTCTTTTCATGAAGTGCATGTATGTCAGGAAATCTTTAACTATTTTCTACAAATCAGATGTACTTTGGATGAAACCCATAACCTATTTCGCAAACATTCTCTTCTTTCAGACTCAAAAAACGTTTATGTCAGTAAAATTTGAACTTGAGACCTCCACCGGAGAATCTCAAACAGGGGCGGAACTATTCATTGGTCAGGGGTAGCGGTCGCTACCCCTGAACTTTACCCGGCAGTGGAAATCTTTTTTTTAGTTTTATGTTTTTCGTACTATCTTTCGTATTTCGCGACCCCTGAAACAAATTTTCGCTACCCCTAAACAAATTTTCGTACTATCTTTCGTATTTCGCTAGCCCACTAAATG
>LBNU01004596.1:166812-190456 GCA_014162995.1 Artemisia annua | reverse complement strand
AAAGATGCTTTTCTAAAATGAAGCTTATTAAAACGGATTTGCGGAATCGAATGTGGGACGGATATTTGAACAATGCTATGGTATGTGCTGTCGAAGGAGACACATTTGACGAAGTAACGAATGAAGATGTAATGGTTCGTTTTCTAGCTATGAAAGACCGAAGAGGAGAGTTCTGAGATCTATTAGGTATTTGTTTAACTTATTCTATTATTGCTTTTTTTAATTATTTAAATGTACGGTTAAAAAAAGTTATCGTTAACTTTTTTTTTCACTACCCCTGAAATTAGTTCCTGGTTCCGTCGCTGATCTCAGACTCCTGCTACTAAACTACACGTTTGTTATTTGTTAGTATAAATTATTTATAACAAAAATGCTGTACATAAATCAAAAAAATTTGTGCATAAGTTATATCCCTTGTACATATGTTTATTTTGGAAATAAACCCACATTGTATTTGCATAAAAAACAGGTTCTTTAGAAAGTGAATTTTTATTAGAACGATAAGGAATCAAAATTACAAGAAGATGTCCCCAAAGAGGAGAACCGAAGGAAAACCACCTCAAAAACAAAAAATACCAAAACATTTCCTAGTTTTCATTTTTCAGTTTTCTGGAGAATGGGGGAGCTATTCTTTCTCTAGAGAACACTTGAAAACGTGTTTAGATGGAGTTTTCTAAAATGGAAAACCTATGGAGAACTAATAAAGAGAGTTTTCCAAAACTTAGTTATAAACTTGGAAAACAGCTTCTTCATTTTTCCAAGAAAACTTTTGGAAAAAACTCAATTTGAACACGTTTTTCATTTTCTTAGGTTTTCTTGGAAAAATTTTCTGGAAAACCTCCTTACTAAACGCGCCCTTATGTTGTTTGTTTGCTTTCTAATGATGTCAAGGTCACTCTGTACTCATTCAATTCATATAATCACAAAACAAGTACGGTACCACACAAGTCATCTATGTGTTTAAGTTATCATAAACATCTTAAGCGAAAAAAGTTGCCCTATGAGACCAATGTTGATGGTTTTCAAAGAATATATTTTGTAGCCTCTCCATAAGGTCAAAGCTAAGAAGCGTCAATCAGAGGAGTTTGGTTGGTAACAAAAAATTATTATAGGTATGGTTTAATATTAAAGTGGAAAAAGAATAAGAATAAGCTTGTAAGAGTATTAGGTATCATCGGTTATCACGCGACGTTATAGCAAAAAGTGTTGTCACATTAGTTTTTTCTTATATAACTCAAAACCTATAAATTAACCCAAAACCTATAATAAAACACAAAACAAAAAGAGAATGATTTTGACTCCATGCCCTATAACTCAAAGGACGGGATCGCCTAGTGCCATAGGGTCGAGCCATAAGACTAAAGCGCGCCCTATGGCTCAGCGTACCATCTACTCTAAGCACACATCTTTTATATTATGGTGGTTTAATTAAACATATAAGTTTCATTGGTTCAGATTATCTAATGTAGACAAGTATTTGAGTCAAATACATGTGACCTATATGTGGTATACATATCCTAATTTTTAACTTTTTTTCTGACCGCTTTAAAGATGTGTGTCTAGTAAGGCTTAATATTGAGACATTATGTGAGAGTGTCTAGGTACTGACTAAAAAGCATTCTTGCATTCCTATACCCATAATTCAATAACTAGGTTTTTTTCTCACTAAGTTATTTTGTTTTATATGCACTCTTTTTGGGAGATTCCACCTTTCCATAATTCCATGTTCACGTTGTCTGCTATTTCAGGCTTTCAGCTATCGGCGTATGGGCTTGTGGCCCAGTTTTCTAGCTAACGATTTAGGGCCCATCGATTTATTAGTGTCTTGTTGTTATTTTTAGGTACACGTATTTCGTATTATCGTATGTTCGATTCTTATTAAGATGTCATTTTTCCAAAAAAAAAAGAAAAAAAAAAAAAAAAAAAAAAAAAANAAAAAAAAAAAAAAAAAAAAAAAAAAAACCCTCGCTCATTAGCAGTAACAATTTATTAGATTAACGTATCGAGGATCACTTGTCATGATCCAAGTAGAGATTATAGAGTCCGAAAAAGAAACCATACCTGTTTTGTATTAAAATTTTGCTTATTACTCATTTAGGCATTAAAGATGGTCTGTAATTATGTATGAGTTTCGTAGACTAAATGCCATATAAAATGTTGATACCATCGTTTTATTCAACAATGTTTTTTTTAAGTATCACCTGTTTTATAAAAAAAGTACATCAAAACGACTAGAATCACCTCTCGTAGTGTGAAACTGTTGTTACGTATCACCCTTTCAGTTAGACATCCATCATTTCATAGTAAAATATTGAAGTATATTGATTTAAAAAAGATGACCATTTTTTGTAGTATGAGAATTTTCATTGTATATATATATATATATATATATATATATATATATATATATATATATATATATATATATATATATATATATATATATATATATATATATATATATATATATATATATATATATATATATATATATATATATATATATATATATATATATATTAAGCTAGATGAGCCATAAAGATGTGTCTAATTTTATGCCTAAAATTACATGTATACATCGTGTTGGTTGCATACTTGTAATTACGAATCTCATTTATTCACAAACCAGTAAGACGCTGACACATATGTTTAAGCATGTAATTAGTCATGATTTTGAAGCATGTTTAAGGTGAAATCAACATCCCATGTTGGTATTATACAATTAATCCAAAAAAGGAAAATTTGTGAGTGATCCACATTTGTAGCCAAACAGTGGTCTGGGCAATGAAGGATGGCTGGATGAAGACAAATGGCCATGAAAACATAAGCCATGGGTTCACACGGTTGTTAAACCATGTCTACACATGAGTCCATGCCATTCATCCTAATTTCATACCCTCATTTTACATGTGGGTTTAAGTCAATAGTAATCATATACTTCGTACATGATTGGGGCATCCTTAATTATCTTCAAACGTGAACTAGTGACCCATAACTGTAAACCACTTAAAGTGTCATTGTGATAATAGCTCAATGGTGAAGACATCTAGAGTGAAACATGGGTCATGAGTTTTCTCCTCATTTTACTAGTTTTGGTGTTTCGCGATCGACTTTTCTCCTCTATTGGTTGCCGGACTTGTTAGTGAGGGCCGATTTTTTTTTTTTTTTTTTTTTTTTTTTTTTTTTTTTTTTTTTTTTTTNAAATCAACCTACATTATTTAACTTGGAAATGTTTTATTTTGGTCAAGTAACCCAAAATGTAACTATTTGAGAAAATCGAAAAGCTATTACAGAAACGCTTATATGAATGTTTTATAGATAATGTCGTATAAAGATTTGTATAAGATACAATATTAAGGTGGCTTAGAGGTCTAACGTCCTCGTATGAGAGAGGTATGGGGTTCAAAACTCAATAGATCGATTAACATCTTGAGGGTGGCACTAGACCTGGTCTGAAAATGGTCACGAGTATACCCCTCTTAAACCATGTAAATCTTAGTCGTAGACCAGCCCTCCTGGGTAATATGAATACAAGCGAACACTCATATATAAGTTTACACATTTTTTTGTTAACGCGTTTCTCAACTTTGTATGAAGGGTTTTTGCTATATACTAGTGAAATCTACAGCTGACTAATGATGAAAAATAGTGCAGGGCGAAGACTTGAAAAGTGAAGTTTCCATATTTGCACATCCATTTTTGATTTGTAAGGAAAAAAACCTTGGTTTGCCACTTTGCCATTTTTATTCGTGGGTCATGCGAATTACCGTGGAAATAGTCCAATTCAAATATATGTAACAGTAAATAAATAAGAATCTTGTGACTTATGCACGTCAAAACTGAACCAGGATGAAGTTCGATCAATCTGTCATTTGTGAACTCCGTCGCAGTGTTTGTGCAAAAATGTCGCATTTTGCCTAGACATGACATCAAAGATCGAGTCAACTCAAGTACAGTTCATGTTAATCATGATTGCCACTGACCGAGTCATCTCAAGTACATTTCATATTAAACATGCTTGTTTTGGGTATAGTTATTGTTGTTTTCGCAACGGTATTACATGACTAGGTCGTTAGTTGCGGTTAGGTACTTGTAGTACTCAAGGTCGAGATCGAGTAAACTATCGAAAAGATACACACTTAATTCACATAAAGTTGTACACAAGAAAAACAATCAAGGGTTTTGCATGGCATATGTCGTAGGTAAATGTAGGCCGTCTCGAATAGTGGTATTGTTGTAATCTTATTATCGAAATGCTGATACCTTTTTTTTAGCAAAGAAATGCTGATACCTAAAGTACCTTATCTACTCATATGAAAATTTTGTGAGACCAAGCAAAAGTTATTGCAAGATAATGCCATAGCTTTCTCAAGAATGGATAGCAAGATAATGTCATAGCTTTCTCAAGAATGAATAAACTCCCCACGGAGGTTCACCTGCGCCGATTCCGGGCTATCCAAAAGAGTATTCACCCTAAGATTAGTCGGCTCGAATTGAAATGTCTAGTTGAAAAACTAGATAAATCCAAAAGAAGAAAAAATGGATAAATTATAACACAAATATAGAGGCCATAACATTAGCACTCTCCATATACGAAAAATTTATATATTCATCAGCACGGCATACGTAATCATAATATGTATCCATTTGGATGTTGGAAAATTATGAATATCTATATGACATAAGTTCATAATTTAGACACTTGCAACAAAGATTAATTATTTAGCGTACGGAAGAGGTTCATGAAAGGTAAACCAACAGAAGTGACTGGACATGCAAGGGCGGTACAAGCCTAGAGAGACTCTCCATACAAATGTGGCATTAGTCTCGGTGCAACAAGAAGTTCAAGTGGGGTGGCTTTGAGATTTGTTATTCCAGGGCTTTCAGTCATGTCAATCTACTCCTTTGAAGGATTTTCGAACTCAAATCCATGTATTATGTTGGCTAGTATAAACTGCACAGCTTCAAGAGCAAAGGAGATTCCCACACAAATTCTTCTGCCACTGCCAAACGGAATCAGCTCAAAAAATGTTGACCTATGACATCAACTTCCTTTTTACATGTCAAGAATCTCTCAGGTTGAAATTCAAATGGGTCATTCCATATATTAGAATCATGTTGAATCTTCCAGATATTCACCAAATTAAAAGCCGAGTCCCTTTAGGGACGGTGTAACCACCTACAACGCAGTCTTCAGTGGACTCACGAGGAACTGAAAGTGGCGCAGCCGGATAAAGTCGCATTGTTTCTTTAACAATGGCTTGAAGATAGACCAAGTTCTTCTAATCCGAGTCTTCTACTCTTCTTTCTTTTCCTACGTGGTTTTCAATCTCTTGTTGGGCTTTCTTTAACATAAGCGGGTTGTTAACCAGTAACGATAAAGCCCATGTTAGAGTCACAGTTGTGGTGTCACTGGCTGCAGTCAAAATTGCCTAAAAAAGCCAGAAATCTTATTAGAGTTTATAACTATTACTAAATGATGTGATAAGTACTTGTTAGAATATTAGTGTGTAATAGCTAGGATATAAGTTTAGGGGGTTAATTGTATTTTAGCTCAAACTTAAGGAGGTTAGTCATGTATTAGGAAAGTTCCTAACCTCCTTAGTTGTAGATTCCTTGTTCACCAAGGATTAGGTTTCTCCCCCCTCATTCTCTATAAATAGGGATGAGGGGGTGAGGTTTTATTTGTACCTTCTTTTCTTGCTCACGTTTAATAAACGTTTGAGTGTAAATATCTCGTGTGTGTTGGTGCCACTCGGCATTAAGGGATCATAACCCTTTGCCGAGGTCTTGTTGGAGTAGTTCTTGATTCATGGTTCCGCTCTAGAAACCGGTTTGTTGGATTTCTTCCAACAATTGGTATCACAGCCAGGTTCGAGAAGACCGAATCACGCAACGTGGATAGAGCCAAAACAAGAGAAACGAGTAGACCGGGTTTGGTTCGTCGGTTACTACGAAGTCGTGGGAGAATTGGCGCTGCGGGTTCGTTAACCGTTGGATTTCTACGAAATTCGAACCGTAGGTTGAAGACACATAGATCTAGGATCTTACCGGAGGGATCTTGCATCGGAGCTTCCAGGAAAAAGATATAGGCTGTCGAAGTTTCTGGTGTGGTTGTGTTCTTTATCGTTTTTCGGTTATTGTTTGGCTATCGTTGTGTAGATTACAAGGTTCAAGGTTTCTAGGTTTACGAGTCAAGATTACTTGGGCAACAAGGTTCTTGAAGTTTTCTTGCAAGGAGGTGGATCGATTCTCCTAGGGTTATAGGAAATCGTTTTCTTTTGTCACAAGGTTCTTGGAGTTTCGGTTTTGAGCTTCAAAGGTGACAAGGTTTTGCAAGAAGTTTCAACTTCAAGTTTTCGGTTTCTTGGAATTCAAGTCTTGGTGGTTCTTGGAAGACAAGTAAGGTTTAGCTTTGTCTTGGGATTCAAGAAAAGTGATTACTTGGAGTACAAGGTATATCAAGGTTGTAGACTTGAGGTGGAAAGATCGAAGCTTTAGGGTTTCTCTAAAGGTTAGTAGATCAATAATTACAAGAAAGCGGATTTAGCACACGGCTTGTGAGACTTGTTGGTAAAGTTGGTTAAAAAGCAACTTGACAAGGTTTGTAGCAAGGTTAAAGAGGAATGGCTAGTATGAATACTAGGTTAAACATCGAAAAGCTCGATGGGAATATTGTACAAAAACATGGAGGTTCAAAACAAGTTGGGTTCAAGCAACTTGGTCTTGGTGTTAAAACAAGGGTCCATGGAGTACATGTTCAAAATCGTGTTTGGTTTGAGGTGGAACTGCAGGGAGCTCAGGAAAATCGTGAAGCTGAGGTAATTCAGGAGAGTAACGATCATGCTGCAGTGGCTCAAAGAAAGTTGGAGGTTAAACAACTTGAAGGAAAGACAAACACGGATTGCTTGGTAAATAAGCAGGTACATCTTGGTGCAAAGGTCGGGGCAGACATTATGAAAACTGGAGCACTTGGTCAAGAGGGTGCAGAGGGTAATGCTGCTGAAAGGTATAGAGGTGACAGTAATATGGCTGCTTTAGGAGTTGCTGAAGTGATAGAAGAATATACACATGAGTCATTGACTTTCAGGGATGCAGTTGCTTGTGAGGTAATTTCCAAGTGGATGGCTGTAATGAAAGAAGATATGGATACTCGGTCTAGTATGTGTATGCTCAGCAACAGGTTCAGACGAAGCAGTGACGACAGCTCAGTATATTACTGGAAGTATGCACCAGGTTTGTTCATATATCTATTCCTCTATATAGATTATATGGGGTTTACTTACGAAAGTAAGGCTGAGATCTGGGTTACCAAGGGTTTGCTGGATGAAGCAAAGGAAAATATACTTGGTATGGAGATCTTCAGGACTCAGAGTGGTAATACTCTGAGGGTGTCACGATTCAGGTTTTCCAACGGAATGTCGGTTCAGATATTGTTGGGGGGACACTCTACGCTGTCGTTAGAGGGTAGTCTGTCAGGGAATCGTGATGAAGAAAAGAAGAGTAAGGGGTCATGTATATATGCAGTTGGAAGTCATAAGTATCAAGTTGTCTGCACGAGACCTGACATAGCATCTGCGGATGTGGGAATGTTGGATAGGTTTGATCGTGGATTACAGATGGACGTACATGCTCTTGTGGATTCTGACTACGTCATGGGTAGATCAATCACAATGTACGGGTTTATGATACAGGAATGTGCGGTGAGCTGGGAAGCTATGTTGCGGCACATGATGGCTTTGTTAACAACTGGAGCGGAGTATATGACACTTGCTGGAGAATTGAAGGAGGATACATGGCTAAAGGGACTCTCTACAGAGTTAGGATTTGAGCTAAGGTTAGTAGCGGGTCTTGCTACTGGTGCCTTGACAAAGGCGGTCCCCGGTCCGAGGTTCCAGCACTGGTTGAAGCTGCTGCGTATCGGAGAAGGCTAACTATTACCACTAAGGTGGAAATTGTTAGAATATTAGTGTGTAATAGTTAGGATATAAGTTTAGGGGGTTAATTGTATTTTAGCTCAAACTTAAGGAGGTTAGTCATGTATTAGGAAAGTTCCTAACCTCCTCAGTTGTAGATTCCTTGTTCACCAAGGATTAGGTTTCTCCCCCCTCATTCTCTATAAATAGGGATGAGGGGGTGAGGTTTTATTTGTACCTTCTTTTCTTGCTCACGTTTAATAAACGTTTGAGTGTAAATATCTCGTGTGTGTTGGTGCCACTCGGCATTAAGGGATCATAACCCTTTGCCGAGGTCTTGTTGGAGTAGTTCTTGATTCATGGTTCCGCTCTAGAAACCGGTTTGTTGGATTTCTTCCAACAGTACTACTAGGATTAATGTAAAACAATTGCACCAAACATGTAGATTTGACAATAGTATCAATGCTAAAGCCATAAAAAATCTTGTTGTAGTTCTTCCTTGACACGAGATAACACTGCGGTCATGAAGACATCATCTAGCTGCTGTGTTAAAAATAAATCATCTTACTCTTGTGCTCTTGTAACCATCCATCGACTATAACATCCATCTCTTTGGCTGTCTTCTTCATTTCCATCCCATAACCTCCTAGATCTAACCATCTCAAGCCTGGAATAACATCTGATGGCACAACTGCACCCAATAGTTCCATAAACCGCCTAATGGGATCTGTATGTTGTTTGTCAAGCGAAAACTGATGCCCGAATAACATCCTCACAGTCATGTTCAGGATTAAGTTCCCAAACCATTCTTTCATGTCAATCATTACCATTGCTGATGAGCCCTTATTTTTCATCCAAGTTCTATACATGTCTATTATGGATGAATTCACTTCAGAGACTTTGATATGTGCTAGCATTTGAACACGCTGACGAGATGCCAGTTCCTGAACAACTATCTTGCGCATCTCACGCCAGTATGACCCATATGGTGCAAGTGCAAACATAGCATAGTTGTAGCCCATTAGCTC
Organism: Artemisia annua; assembly: GCA_014162995.1. NCBI lineage: Eukaryota > Viridiplantae > Streptophyta > Magnoliopsida > Asterales > Asteraceae > Artemisia > Artemisia annua. The sequence continues at coordinate 181,512 of LBNU01004596.1, read as the reverse complement.
TACTGCCATGGATTTTGGTTTTCTGGCAAAGACTCTATCATTGGTAGTCAAGCACTCTTTAGCCATCTCAGAATTGCTGACAACCAGAACGTGATGGAGACCAAGTTTGATCGTGAAAATTAGTCCAAACTTGTCAGCCATAGAACCTAATAGCGTGTCAATAACTTGAGAACCAGAAAAGAGATGCAAGTGACCAATTATCGGCCATGATCCTGTAGCTTCCGGTACTGACTCACCCAGTCCCTTCATAACTCTCTTTTTTATCCACGCCAAATGACCAAGAAGAAGGAAACATAGGCTGGATAGCAAGATTATAAGCGATAAAACTAAATCCATCAGAGCCTTTTGTTGCAACAGAAGGTTTACAGAAATTAAAGATAATGTATATCACAACCTGGATTATAACACTCATACATATAAACAAAATAAAACAAACTAACCTTCAAGAACTATAAGAGCATTGGGTACCTTGACCCGGAGTTATTCAATAACTCGGTCCACGTCAGCCTCCACAATAACTTGGCAAGTTATTCAATAACGCGGCGGTGTCTTAACTCACAATAACTCAGCAAGTTATTCAATAACGCGGCGTTAACTTGGCAATAACTTGGTAGGCGGTGTGTTAACTTGGCAATAACTTGGGTTAAAGTGATTTTTTTTAGGCAACATTACATGTTAACGCCAAGTTATTGTCAAAGCTTGTGACTACAAGTTTCTGTCAAAGCAAATACTTGACCAAGTTCAAGTGAATCCAGATATACCAATCAGGGCTGTTCAAGATCAACTCACTAAACAGTTTGCAGTCCAAGTGTCTTTGCAAAAGGCATTAAGGGCAAAAAACAAGGCAGAAATTGACATCAGGGGTGATCATAGGCAGCAATATACCATTTTGCGGGACTATGCTGCAGAATTGCAGGAAGCAAATCCTAATACAACAGTTAGGATAGGTGTGCAAACTGCGTTAGATCCATCAAGTCCAACAAGAGTTTTTAAGAGGATGTACGTTTGCTTAGGTGCTTTGAAGGAAGGATACAAAGCTTGTCAAAGAGAGTTGTTGGGATTAGATGGTGCTTTTATGAGGGGTCCTTTTCCTGGTCAGCTTCTTACAGCTGTTGGTATTGATAGCAACAACGGAATATACCCTTTAGCCTATGTTGTTGTTGAGGCTGAAAACAAAGATTCATGGATTTGGTTTCTTGATTGTCTAGCGGATGATCTTGACTTGCAACCAAATTCACACTACACTTTTATCAGCGACAGACAAAAGGTGATGTTAATTTATAATTGATTACATTCGGTTATATAATTCATAATTGATTGGTTTAATAGTAATGGATTGATGTTACTGTTTCTGCAGGGTATAATTCCAGCTTTAGCAACAGTCTTTCCTAGTGCGGAACACATATTCTGTTTGAGGCACATCCATGAGAATATGAAATTGCAGTGGAATTCTGCATAATACAAGTCACATTTGTGAAGATGTGCATCAGCAACAACTGTGGAACAATTTGAGGTAGCAATGCTTGCCTTCAAGAGTTTTAGCGAACCTGCACATGTTTGGTTAAGTAAGATACCACCGGCCCATTGGTCAAGGTCACATTTTTCAGGTAATAAACAAATCTGTGTTTATCAACAATGTTCAACATATTTTTATGTATTACTAAGACATGTATTATACACTTGTTAGGGAGATCTCATTCCGACGTGTTACTTAATAACATGTGTGAAGTGTTTAATGGGAAACTTCTGGGTGGTAGGCACCAACCCATCATTACTGCTTTAGAATATGTTAAATCATATTGTACGAAGAGAATAGTGAATGTTATGGATACAATTGAAAAGTGTCCGGGACCATTTACACTAAAGGCAACTCGCATGTTAGACTTCAATAAGAAAGAGGCTCTTAAATACAACGTTTTAGGGATTGAAGGAGATAACTATCAGGTTAGTGGGTGGGCAGAAACACGGTTGGTAAATGTTAAAGCCAGGTCTTGTAGTTGTAGAAAATGGGAGCTTACAGGTATTCCATGCAAACATGCTATTGTAGCCAACATGTATATGAGGTCCAATGGACTCGAAGTAGGATCTGTAGAATCATGGGTTCATCCTTGTTACTTGCTTAAGACATAGGCGGAAACATACAGACATTACATCCAACCCATCAGGGGATTTCCACATTGGAAAAAATGAAATGTGCCTACAACCATTGCTCCACCTAAACATCATAAACCGTTGGGTAGGCCATGAAAGAAGAGAACTAGGGCTTTTACAGAAAATGATGATACTGATAAAGAAGGTAAGTTGTCACAGTCAAGTAGGAGTGTTGTTTGTGGAATTTGTGGCAATGCTGGACACAACAAGAAAACATGTCTTGGGCAAGGAGGTGTTGCTGGAAGTCAAGCCAGTACACAAAAGTCTCAAAAAACAGGTTCATCCCAGCCAAAAGTTTCATCACAGAAGAANTAGGGCTTTTACAGAAAATGATGATACTGATAAAGAAGGTAAGTTGTCACAGTCAAGTAGGAGTGTTGTTTGTGGAATTTGTGGCAATGCTGGACACAACAAGAAAACATGTCTTGGGCAAGGAGGTGTTGCTGGAAGTCAAGCCAGTACACAAAAGTCTCAAAAAACAGGTTCATCCCAGCCAAAAGTTTCATCACAGAAGAAGAGAAAGGGTAAATGTAACAACTTTGAAGGAACTGCACAAGCCCAAAGTCAAACTGAAGGTCAATCTCAAAGTCATGTGCATGAAACCCGTGGTAATGCTCAAAGTCATATTCAAGCAACTGTGGACCCGTGTCAATCTGGAAGTCAAGTTAATGCTGCTTCTGGTGGGTCTCCAAATCATTGCTGGACTAGGAAGAAGATTATAGCAGCAAAAATGGCTTCGTCACGGAAGAATGTTGCCTAAATATTTCAAATACAATGTTTTTCATCGACTATGTAATTCGTAGACTATATTTTCAATGCTTTAACAATGTGTGTTTCTGAAGTATGTACACTACTGAATTTTATGCATTTGGAAATATATCCATTTTGCATTATGTTAGATATCATCTCATGTTACTGTGTGGGATTAATTGATATTTAACTGTATCCATTTGCCCTTTTTTTCGAGTTTCTACCAGTTGTTGCAACTTCATACACATACTTATAAATGTTGACTTTAAGAAAGTCAATTACCACTTAACCAATAAAAGCAACCATTACCATATTTATAGCGATATCCATAGACCAAAATTGATGAAGTCAAAGCTTTGTGCAAGTCAACCTACATTAACCCTGCCTAAAGAAACTAAACAAACTACTGTAGATTCATACCACTTGCAGACTTGCTACTAGAAAGCTTTGCAAAACACAAAAGACATGTCTTTCTAAAGACACTACATACACCATATGCAAACTAAAACGATGAGTATCCACGAGACAAGACACAAGTTCCTCAAGCGGCAAACTTTCTTCTTCTCCAGATGGAGCGCAGCTACAGCTGCTTGGTGAGCAGCCTCTAGCTCGATTGCATTGTCTCGGGCGTTGACGGCCTCCAATGTCTCCGCCATGAGGCCTGCTTGGCATTCTTGTAATGCCGCCTCATTACGGTCAATGTGTCTCCTCAAGTAGAGGATCACCTCCTTTGCTCTTGGTGGCATTGGTGGATCGTACCACCTATTGAATGGACATGTGGATCCCTAAAAATTAATAAGCTAAAATCAACACTTTAACGCTTAAACTAGTAACTTGAACATAAACATGTAATCAAAAACAGCCATTAGATTAAAGCATTGATTAAAGTAAACGTGGCATTTTAACTTAATGCAACCCAACCATGAATGAACCTCCACCGGACAATCATAATAACGCCTTTCAGCGTTCACATTATTCCAACAGGTCCTTAGAACCGCCCGCCTGCCACATCCGCGTCGCGCCATTGTTAAGATTTGATCAGAAATATTTAGGATAAGATTTGATAAGAGAGAGGAGAGTTTAGGGATGAGTAGTGAATAAGTTTTGCTTTTATTAACATTTAATTACGGTAGCTGCTACAAATGCCGAGATACACGATAATACATAATGACGATATTACCCTTGTGCTAAAAACAAAATGTAACGGCAGAAAACGGCGTTGACCGACGGAAAACGGGTCAAGGAACACAATCGGCCTGAAAAACTTGGGGAGGGACGCACGGAGACGTTTTTAAAAAGTTAAGGTGCATGGCGATGCTTTCTGGGAAGTTTAGGGACCAACGATGTATTTTACTCTATTAACTTCATCATTTCAACAATCATAGTTTTCTTACAATACTTTCTAAATCTACCCATTACAACATTCACTTACTTAACCTACAAATCAAACCCTTAACTTGACTTTTAGAATCTACACATAATACCCTTAACTTTCATAACCTACATCCCAAGGACTCAAGTAGCATGTATAGATGATTAACCAAACATTTGTTCATTTCTCAGTTCGATTTTGTTACTGATGCGTGGATTGCGGTCTACGCAAAAGGTTTTACTTCTCAATTGATCTTGAGAAGTTTGCAATCTCCACCAGGCAGTGTACCTGACCGATATAGTATAGTGAGTGGCAAGTACCGGGGGATTGATCGTTCTTTCGGGGAATAGTGTTCGTTAGGACTGAAACTAATCTAAGTAGGACTAGAGGTGAGAGATGATTCTTTTTGTATTTTTATATTTTATGGAAAGCAAGTAAAATATCTCGGGTATTGGAAGAGTGGGCGAAATTAGTTGCTAGTTAACTAACCCAAATAACTACTTAAACGAATGAAATAAATAACAAGAAAATAAAATGTGAGAACTTCTAATATGGAGAAAAGCATGTTTACTTAGATTTCACTACTCTCTAGTTATCTTTTATTGATTAATTGGTTCGTCACAAGTGCATGGGTGAAGGGTTGCATTCCTTAATACCATTCGTGGGGCCGTGTACGATCTTCCCCAACTCTATAAGCTTCTATATCTTCCTATGACGACACGTTTAGTATCCTATCATGGCCTCATTGATAGTCACTTATGCATTTAATACAACCAATAAAACCGTAGTACACATCCGATTATGTTTCTTAAGACGTTCAAGCAAGTTACCATATAGGAGATTAGCCAGTTTTCTTAAGCCTAACGCTAAAATCAATCACCCACAACAATTAATGACAAACCAACAACCAACAATAAATAACTAGGTTTCATTAGATCTAGCAAACACAAGTAAATCTAAGCTAGCATGTTAAAAGAAAGAAAAACATACGATATAATCAAACAACACATATACATATTGAATGATTAAAGGATAACTTATCTTTAATTGAACATGGAAGAAAAGAGGGTTTGAAACCCTAAAATTGCTACAAAAGTCGACTAGGGTTCGTACCCCAAAGTTCCCTACCAAAAGTCCTTTCTTTGAATGAAAAAAATCGAAAAGGTATATATAGATTTACAAGGGTGACGACGTCCCCTTTTAATGGCTGACGCCGTCATCTAGCCATGTCTAGGGTTTCTTGTCGTCCAATCCAACTACTTGACGCCGTCCCCTTGTAGGACTTCTGGGTCGTCACGCCTTGGGAAATACACGTGACGGCCTACTTTCTGTATAACGTGACGCCGTCACGCCTTATGCTTCAACTTTTCTTCTGGCGTGTCAAGTGCAATTGTGATATCCACCTCTTGTTCCAATGAGTGACGTCGTCCCTTTGTTATTCTTGACGCCGTCAGGTAAAATTTCCAGCCTGGATTCTTAACTTTGTCGTTTTCTTCACTTTTTGCTCCAAAAACGTCCAAAATGCTTCTTTTTCAAGAATTCTTATCAAAAGTACCTAAATTGACAAAAGAAACGATTCAAGGTAATAATTGATCATATTATCACGACTTAGGGCTTAAATGACTCTTTAAAAGCGTAAAAAATTTCTCCTTATCAGTTACTAACAACGTTAGCATCTTAGAAGCGTCGGTCGGGCACCCAATGAGGTGCTTTTGGGCTAAAATATGAGTCGATACAACCAGGGGCAGAGGGAGGGGGTGGCTAAAGGGCGCTAGGCCCCCTCCAATAAGCCCAATGACTGTATTAAAATACCATTGTTTAGCCCATAATTTAACGTTTAATATACCACAAGCCTCTCCCAATTAGCGACTTTTCTATAATGAAAAAAAAACAACCGCCATGAAATATCTCCTATCTAAGTGGCTACTGAAGCGAAAATATGAAATGAGGCATTTTTGACAATATTTTTTGTTGATAATTTAAAAATTTAAGGGACTTGTTAACAACTAGGTATATCGCAAATTTTGCACAAATTTGGATATCCAAAATTTGCGATGATGGTTTACGTTAAACATAATTTTTTTTGTAAGGTTTTTTTATTTTATTTTTTTTATTATTATTTTTTTTTAAATTCGTATATCCGAAATTTCAGATAACAGTTTTATTTATATATCTGGATATCTATAATTTATGGAAAACTTTTATATGAGTTCCAAAATTGTCCTTTCATAAAACCTAACTTTCTAGAAAATTATGATCAAGTTTTCGGATATCCAAATACAGATATTTTTTAAACACCCAAAACCTACATCAATACATCCTAGATGGTTTCGGCTTTGTTGCTCTCCCCTAGTTATATACTCGGAAGCACCAAAATAGATTAAAAAAAATGACCTTATTTTGAGTTTATTATACTTTTTATGCACTGAATATGTTAAAAAAATTATGTTTAGTAATGCATTCGTAAGTTTTTGTAATCGTTTATTTGTATAAACTAAAGTTGGAAACTATTCTATTTACACTTTAATTTTTTCGGGTTATATAATAAACTTCGGCCCCCTTAACTGCAAATCATGGCTCTGCCCCTGATCAGATTTGAATGTCCAGAGCTGGTTACGTTGAGCATTTCCGCATGCCCACAATAATGGGAATGCCATTATTTTGTGGGCATGCGGAAATGCTCAACGTAACCAGCTCTGGACATTCAAATCTGATCAAGGGCAGAGCCATGATTTATAGTTAAGGGGGCCGAAGTTCATTATATAACCCGAAAAAATAAAAGTGTAAATAGAATGGTTTACAACTTTAGTTTATACAAATAAACCATCACAAAAACTTACGAATGCATTACTAAATATAATTTTTTTCTAACATATTCAGTGCATAAAAAGTATAGTAAACTCAAAATAATGTCATTTTTTTAATCTATTTTGATGCTTCCGAGTATATAACTAGGGGAGAGCAACAAAGCCGAAACCATCTAGGATTTATTGATTTAGGTTTTGGGTGTTTAAAAAATATCTGTATTTGGATATCCGAAAACTTGATCATAATTTACTAGAAAGTTAGGTTTTATGAAAGGACAATTTTGGAACTCATATAAAAGTTTTCCAAAAATTAAAGATATCCAGATATATAAATATAAAACTGTTATCTGAAATTTCGGATATCCGAATTAAAAAAAATAAAAAAATAAAAAATAAAAAACTTACATAAAAAATTATGTCTAACATAAACCATCATCGCAAATTCTGGATATCCAAATTTGTGCAAAATTTGCGATATACCTAGTTGTTAACAAGTCCCTTAAAATTTTAAATTATCAACAAAAAATATTGTCAAAAATGCCTCATTTCATATTTTCGGTTTAGTAGCCACTTAGATAGGACATATTTCATGGCGGTTGATTTTTAATTTTTTTCTGTTGTAATTTATAGTAATTGTGACTGATATTATCTTAGTTGCTAAGTTGACTTGGTGTTTCATGACAGTTCTGGGACTTCTGCTGCTGAAAGAAAACTCATGCCAACTATTGCTGTTGTAACCTATGAGGATCTCCATGATGATATCACACGTATCGCCAATGGTGATAAGTCACCTATTCTTTCATCCCACCCCATTTCAGAGTTCTTAACTAGGTACTCTTTCTTTTTTAGTTTGTCCCAAAATATTTGTTTCTAATTATCAGTTTATCATTCCACCTATTATTACACTTATTCATATTTTATAAAAGAAGTGTTTGAAATTGCATATTCAAGTGTTTGTTACGTTTGGTCCAAGCTTAAAAGAAGTTTGTTTTTATTTATTTATTTATTTTTTTTTAATTCGGATATCCGAAATTTCAGATAACAGTTTTATATTTATATATCTGGATATCTATAATTTATGGAAAACTTTTATATGAGTTCCAAAATTGTCCTTTCATAAAACCTAACTTTCTAGAAAATTATGATCAAGTTTTCGGATATCCAAATACAGATATTTTTTAAACACCCAAAACCTAAATCAATAAATCCTAGATGGTTTCGGCTTTGTTGCTCTCCCCTAGTTATATACACGGAAGCATCAAAATAGATTAAAAAAATATCCTTATTTTGAGTTTATTATACTTTTTATGCACTGAATATGTTAAAAAAAATTATGTTTAGTAATGCATTCGTAAGTTTTTGTAATCGTTTATTTGTATTAACTAAAGTTGGAAACTATTCTATTTACACTTTAATTTTTTCGGGTTATATAATGAACTTCGGCCCCGCTTAACTGCAAATCATGGCTCTGCCCCTGATCAGATTTGAATGTCCAGAGCTGGTTACGTTGAGCATTTCCGCATGCCCACAATAATGGGAATGCCATTATTTTGTGGGCATGCGGAAATGCTCAACGTAACCAGCTCTGTACATTCAAATCTGATCAAGGGCGGAGCCATGATTTATAGTTAAGGGGGCCGAAGTTCATTATATAACCCGAAAAAATAAAAGTGTAAATAGAATGGTTTCCAACTTTAGTTTATACAAATAAACCATCACAAAAACTTTTGAATGCATTACTAAATATAATTTTTTTCTAACATATTCAGTGCATAAAAAGTATAGTAAACTCAAAATAATGTCATTTTTTTAATCTATTTTGATGCTTCCGAGTATATAACTAGGGGAGAGCAACAAAGCCGAAACCATCTAGGATTTATTGATTTAGGTTTTGGGTGTTTAAAAAATATCTGTATTTGGATATCCGAAAACTTGATCATAATTTACTAGAAAGTTAGGTTTTATGAAAGGACAATTTTGGAACTCATATAAAAGTTTTCCAAAAATTAAAGATATCCAGATATATAAATATAAAACTGTTATCTGAAATTTCGGATATCCGAATTAAAAAAAATAAAAAAATAAAAAATAAAAAACTTACATAAAAAATTATGTCTAACATAAACCATCATCGCAAATTCTGGATATCTAAATTTGTGCAAAATTTGCGATATACCTAGTTGTTAACAAGTCCCTTAAAATTTTAAATTATCAACAAAAAATATTGTCAAAAATGCCTCATTTCATATTTTCGCTTTAGTAGCCACTTAGATAGGAGATATTTCATGGCGGTTGATTTTTAATTTTTTTCTGTTGTAATTTATAGTAATTGTGACTGATATTATCTTAGTTGCTAAGTTGACTTGGTGTTTCGTGACAGTTCTGGAACTTCTGCTGCTGAAAGAAAACTCATGCCAACTATTGCTGTTGTAACCTATGAGGATCTCCATGATGATATCACACGTATCGCCAATGGTGATAAGTCGATCACCTATTCTTTCATCCCACCCCATTTCAGAGTTCTTAACTAGGTACTCTTTCTTTTTTAGTTTGTCTCAAAATATTTGTTTCTAATTATGAGTTTATCATTCCACCTGTTATTACACTTATTCATATTTTATAAAAGAAGTGTTTGAAATTGCATATTCAAGTGTTTGTTACGTTTGGTCCAAGCTTAAAAGAAGTTTGTTTTTAATTATTTATTTATTTATTTTTTAATTCGGATATCCGAAATTTCAGATAACAGTTTTATATTTATATATCTGGATATCTATAATTTATGGAAAACTTTTATATGAGTTCCAAAATTGTCCTTTCATAAAACCTAACTTTCTAGTAAATTATGATCAAGTTTTCGGATATCCAAATACAGATATTTTTTAAACACCCAAAACCTAAATCAATAAATCCTAGATGGTTTCGGCTTTGTTGCTCTCCCCTAGTTATATACTCGGAAGCATCAAAATAGATTAAAAAAATGACCTTATTTTGAGTTTACTATACTTTTTATGCACTGAATATGTTAGAAAAAAATTATGTTTAGAAATGTATTCGTAAGTTTTTGTGATGGTTTATTTGTATAAACTAAAGTTGGAAACCATTCTATTTACACTTTTATTTTTTCGGGTTATATAATGAACTTCGGTCCCCATAACTATAAATCATGGCTCTGCCCTTGATCATATTTGAATGTCCAGAGCTGGTTACATTGAGCATTTCCGCATGCCCACAAAATAATGGCATTCCCATTATTGTCTAACATAAACCATCATCGCAAATTCTGGATATCCAAATTTGTGCAAAATTTGCGATATACCTAGTTGTTAACAAGTCCCTTAAAATTTTAAATTATCAACAAAAAATATTGTCAAAAATGCCTCATTTCATATTTTTGCTTCAGTAGCCACTTAGATAGGAGATATTTCATGGCGGTTGATTTTTAATTTTTTTCTGTTGTAATTGATAGTAATTGTGACTGATATTATCTTAGTTGCTAAGTTGACTTGGTGTTTCGTGACAGTTCTGGGACTTCTGCTGCTGAAAGAAAACTCATGCAAACTATTGCTGTTGTAACCTATGAGGATCTCCATGATGATATCACACGTATCGCCATTGGTGATAAGTCACCTATTCTTTCATCCCACCCCATTTCAGAGTTCTTAACTAGGTACTCTTTCTTTTTTAGTTTATCTCAAAATAATTGTTTCTAATTATGAGTTTATCATTCCACCTTTATTACACTTATTCATATTTTATAAAAGAAGTGTTTGAAATTGCATATTCAAGTGTTTGTTACGTTTGGTCCAAGCTTAAAAGAAGTTTGTTTTTATTTATTTTTTTTATTTTTTTTAATTCGGATATCCGAAATTTTCAGATAAAGTTTTATATTTATATATCTGATATCTATAATTGGAAAACTTTTATATGAGGTTCCAAAATTGTTCCCTTTCATAAAACCTAACTTTTTCTAGTAAATTATGTATCAAGTTTTCGAATATCCAAATACAGATATTTTTTAAACACCCAAAACCTAAATCAATAAACCTAGAATGGTTTCGGCTTTGTTGGCTCTCCCCTAGTTTATATACTGCGGAAAGCATCAAAATAGACTAAAAAAATGACCTTATAATTGAGTTTAACTATACTTTTTGGTGCACTGAATATTTAGAAAAAAATTATGTTTAGTAATGCATTCGTAAGTTTTTGTGATGGTGTTTATTTGTATAAATGAAAGTTGAAACCATTCTATTTACACTTTTTATTTTTTCGGGTATATAATGCAACTTCCGGCCCCCATAACTATAATCATGGCTCCTGGCCCTTGATCAGATTTGAATGTCCAGAGCTGGTAACATTGAGCATTTCCGCATGCCACCAAAATAATGGCATTCCATTAATTTTTTTGGTCTAACATAAACCATCATCGCAAATTCTGGATATCCAAATTGTGGAAAAATTTGCGATATACCTGTTGTTATAAGTCCTTAAAATTTTGTAAATTTATCAACAAAAAATTTGTCTAAATGCCTCATTTCATATTTTCGCTTCAGTAGCCACTTAGATAGGAGAAATTCTGGCGGTTGATTTTTAATTTTTTTTTCTGTGTAATTTATATTGAATTGTGACTGATATTATCTTAGTTCCTAGTTGACTGGTGTTTTCGTGACAGTTCTGGGACTTCTGCTCTGAAAGAAAACTCATGCCAACTGATTGCTATTGTAACCTTGAGGATCTCCATGAATGAGTATCAACACGTACGCCAATGGTGATTAAGTCACCTAATTCTTTCAATCCCACCCATTTCAAAGTTCTTAACTAGGTACTCTTTCTTTTTTAGTTTTGTCTCAAATATTTGTTTTCTAGATTATGAGTTTATCATTTCCAGCCTTTGATTACACTTATTCCTATTTATAAAAGAGTGTTTGAAATTGGCATATTCAAGTGTTTGTTACGTTGGTCCAAGCTAAAGAAGTTTGTTTTTATTATTTTATTTTTTTTTTAATGGATATCCGAAATTTCAGATAACAGTTTTACATTTATATATCTGGATAATCTAAATTGGAAAACTTTTATATGAGTTCCAAAATTGTCCTTTCATAAACTAACTTCTAGTAAATTATGATCAAGTTTTCGGATATCAAAATACAGATATTTTTAAAAACCCAAAACCCTAAATCATAATCCTAGATGGTTTCGGCTTTTTGCTCCTCCTAGTTATAAACTCGGAAGCATCAAAATAGACTAAAAAAATGACCTTATTTTTGAGTTTTACTATACTTTTTTATGCACGAAATGTTATGAAAAAATTATGTTTAGTAATGGCATTCGTAAGTTTGTGATGGTTTATTGTATAAAACTAAAGTTTGGAAACCATTCTATTTTACACTTTTATTTTTTCGGGTATATAATGAACTTCCGCCAATAACTATAAATCATGGCTCTGCCCTTGATCAGATTAGAATTCCAGAGCCGTGGTTACCATTGAGCCATTTCCGCATGCCCCACAAAATAATGGCATTCCCATTATTGTCTAACATAAACCATCATCGCAAATTCTGGATATCCAAAATTTGTGGAAAATTTGTGATTACCTAGTTGTTAACAAGTCTTAAATTTTAAATTTCCAACAAAAAATATTGGTAAAAAATGCCTCATTCATAATTTTCGCTTCAGTAGCACCTTAGATAGGACGATATTTCATGGCGGGCTTGATTTTAATTTTTTTCTGTTGTTTTTATTAATTGTAACTGATATTATCTAGTTACTAAGTTGACTTGGTTCGTGACAGTTCTAGGACTTCTGCTGCTGAAGAAACTATGCCAACTACTGCTGTTGTAACTATGAGGATCTCATGATGATATCACAGTATCGCCAATGGTGATAAGACCTATTTTTCATCCAACCCATTTTCAGAGTTCTTAACTAGGTATCTTTCTTTTTTAGTTTGTCTCAAAATATTTTGTTTCTAATTATGAAGTTTAGTCATTCCACCTATTATTACACTTATTCATTTTTATAAAAAGAAGTGTTTGAAAATTGCTATTTCAAGTGTATGTTACGTTTGGTCCAAGCTTAAAATAAGTTTGTTTTATTTATTTTTTATTTTTATTTTTTTAAATTCGGATATCCGAAATTCAGATAACAGTTTATATTTTATATCTGGATATCTATAACTATGGAAAAGCTTTTATTGAGTTCCAAAATTGTCCTTTCATAAAACCTAACTTTCTACAGTAAATTATGATCATAGTTTTCGGATATCCAAAATAAGATATTTTTAAACACCAAAATTAAATCAAATAATCTAGAATGGTTTGGCTTTGTTGTCTCCCCTATTTTATACTGCGGAAGTATTCAAAATAGATTAAAAAAAATGCTTATTTGAGTTAACTATGACTTTTATATGCCACTGAATATGTTAGAAAAATTATGTTTAGTAATGATTCGTAAGTTTTTGTGATGTTTATTTGTATAAACTAAAGTTGGAACCATTCTATTTACACTTTTATTTTTCGGGTTATATAATGAACTCGGCCCACCTTAACTATAAATCATGGCTCTGCCTTGATCAGATTTGAATGTCAGAAGCTGGTCTACTTGATTATTCCGCATGCCCACAAATAATGGCATTCCATTATGTCTAACATAAACCATCATCGCAAATTCTGGATATCAATTTGTGCAAAATCTGCGAATATACCTAGTTTGTTAACAAGTCCTTAAAATTTAAATTATCAAACAAAAAAATATTGTCAAAAATGCCTTCATTTCATATTTTCGCTTTAGTAGGCCACTTAGATAGGGATTTCTCTGGCGGTTGATTTTTTATTTTTTTTCTGTTGTAATTTTAGTAATTGTGACTGATATTATCTTAGTTTGCTGAAGGTTGCTTGGTTTCGTCAGTTTCTGGACTTCTGCTGCTGAAAGGAAAAACTCATGCCAACATTGCTGTTGAACTATGAGGATCTCCATGATGATATCACACGTATCGCCAATGGTGATAAGTCACCTATTCTTTCCCCACCCCATTTCAGAGTTCTTAACAAGGTACTCTTTCTTTTTAGTTTGTTCAAATATTTGTTTCTAATTATGAGTTTATCATTTCACTATTATTACTTATTCATTTTTATAAAAGAGTGTTTGAAATTGCTGTTCAGTGTTTGTTACGTTGGTCCAAGTTAAAAGAAGTTTGTTTTATTTATTTTTTATTTTTATTTTTTTTTATTCGGATATCCGAAAATTTCAGATAACAGTTTTATATTATATATCTGGATATCTATAATTTATGGAAAGCTTTTATATGAGTTCCAAAATTGTCCTTTCATAAAACTAACTTCTAGTAATTATGATCAAGTTTTCGGATATCAAATACAGATTTTTTTAAACACCCAAAAACTAAAATCAATAAATCTAGATGGTTCGGCTTTGGTTGCTGCTCCCTAAGTTATACCCGGGAAGCATCAAATAATTAAAAAAAATGACCTTATTTTGAGTTTACTATACTTTTTATGCACTGAATATGGGTTAGAAAAAAATTATGTTTATATGCATTCGTAAGTTTTTGTGATGGTTTATTTGTATAAACTAAAGTTGGAAACCATTCGTTTACACTTTTATTTT
>LBNU01004596.1:123001-159801 GCA_014162995.1 Artemisia annua | reverse complement strand
CTGTAAGGTTAATTTCTGATTTTACCATCATCAATCATCTCTGTTATTTGTAACAATAATTTCAACATGTTGTTCGATTGAGTATGTGAGTGTTGAAGATCACTTGTGAAATCTCTATACAAACTCCTTATTTAGAAACGTTTACTTTAGGTATGTTTGGCAATAAGCTTTTAAGAGCGTTTAGAAACGTTTACTTTAGGGTTTAACGTTCAGCGTTTAGAATTGAGAGCACATTTGGCAAGCAGCATTTAGCATTTTACCTTTTTATCAAAACACTACTTGAAGGGGGCGTTAAGCGTTTAGCTTTTACATCACTTGTGAAAAATGTATGAACTGCTTTTTTCATTTTGCTTGAAGCTGAGTACGTTTCGGGCTGAACACCTTGCGGTAGATTTAGTAGTTAACAAGGAAACTAAAACACCTAAACGTTAGTGTAGGAGGTGATTTATTGTGAAGAAACGAAATGAAAATTCCAAAACCTATCTGAAAATTATACCATAAGATTAATGAGAATGGCTTCAAAATATATTATAAGTGAGAGAGTTAGCGTGAAACATCTAATGGGTTAAGGTGGTTTTCTCATCTGAGTATTAGGTCGTGTTTTCAAATTTAGGAGCTATGATCGAGCTTTGTGACAGTTAAATATCACTCATCTGGAAGTTATTATCAAAAATAGTTTATGAGTATGAAGGACAAATAATTTTCAGGACCCTATTGAGCTAAAATGTGTAATAACGAACCTTTTTAAACAAGAGCCCTCAGATTGTAGTTATCGCTGATGGATGATACAACAGCCCTGAGTTATTGGTTGAATTGGAGGTTAATTACAAAATATGAAGTGATAAAAAAAAAAGAGCAGCCAAGAACGAGATGATGAGTTGGACATTAAAATCCCATTGAACCCGTTGGGATTTTGTACGAGGATGAAACTTGGAGGTCTGGAGTGCTTTCTTCTACACTTAGTAAGTTTACTTTTAACTTCAGTGTGAAATGCTTGTACAGTGTTAAAATTGAACCATCATCTCAAAGACCAACTATGATATGTTGCTACTGATGTTAATAAGCGGTGAATATATATTACGTATTGCAGCATGTTTAACTGACAACAATTCGAATGATTTCTATCATGCTGCTAACTGAGTGTAAAATGTAGGGGTGGTAAGTTGTGCCCGAAATTAGAAAAATGGGCTAATTTTGACAAATTTGTAAAAGATTGGGGCACATTTAGCCTCCCCCCCCCTTTTGAAATGGGCATATATTGCCATCTAAAAGTTAGATGGCCACAAACGGGCACATATTTTTTCTCAATTGGAGAATATTACAAATGTTTGAAAGAAAAACTTATAGATGTAATATATTTAATTTTTTAAATATAAATAAGGTGTTACGTTTGAAGAATTTATTTCGTCGTTTTTGGTCTTTTCTAAAGCGATTTGTATAACATGCGCCCGTTTCACGGGCACCGGGCTAAACGAGCATGGGCTAAACAGGCACCGGGCTAAACCGCCCGTTTTGCCACCTCTAGTAAAATGGTAACATACGATGGGCCTGTGAGCCAATATATTGCTACTTGCGTAACCAGAGGCGGAGGGAGGGGGGTGACTAGTGGGTGCTAGGCCCCCCTCAATCAACCCAATTATATTGTGTTTAGTGAGCCCGATAGCCCATACTATGTATGATTTGTGTAACCAGCCCCCTTCAACTGACGCTATATTATTTTCTTTTGCAAAGTCAAAACCAAAATAAATCTCTAAATTTCACGGTTCAGTCATCTTTGTGGTTAGTCATTATTAAGTGGGGATTCAATACAATTAAATACTTGTATAATTATTTTTTATTACACGCTTACAAGTAGTTATTGAATGTTATGTTTTTTTATTTGCTTTCATCTTCTTTCTGCTTCATCTTAGTTGAATATAGAATGTTTCATGTTTTTAAGTTATGTTATGTGATTTGGGAATTTAAGGCATGTAGTTAAAAGCATCAGTTTATATAAACAATTAAAACTTTTTTTTTTGTTTGAAATAGGCCATACCAAGGAAGTTTAGCTCATATTTTTAAAGCCATAAAGTACTTGGTTAAATCGTTATGACGGTCAAACATTCGCTTATGATTGAGCATGTTTATTATTATTGTTTACTTTTGGTAAAACCAAAACTATTGGTAGTAGATCGAGCTCCTCATTCTTATGATTTTAGGCTGATCGACTCATATTAGTGAAATCATCGGTTATTAGAAAGGGAACCGTTGTCCATTCTTAGTAGGTTATATATTGCTACCATCATAAATAATTTCGGCCCCCTTAATCTAAAATCTTGGCTCCGCCCCTGCATACAATGTCTACACTAGCCCAAATGAAACCATCCTTTGTGTCGATTCCTTTTAAAGCATGTACTCTCAACTGCTTTGTGGTATCATTTACCGTCAAGAAGTTCTTCGTTGTGGGGCTGTTTTCGCTTCTAGTCTTGTTCGGGCCATTAAGTTCCTCACGTTACACTAGAAACAACTGGCACATGACATCGAAACTGGAACCTTGAACCCTAAAATCACTGACCCAAATATTCGGGCTTGCATGTCAAAGATTTTGAAGCCCGACCATGAACTGGCCCAGTTTGTTACGAGCCAATGCTTTGAAGGGAACTGGGAAGGGATTATAACCTGGGTTTGCATGTCAAAGATTCACCATTTTGTGTCAATATTTCACACAAAACATTTTCTTGCACTTGGCCACAATTCTAGTGTAAGAAGGGAACGTGGAAGGTAAGAACATTGGCCGAACTTGAGCAGTTTTCTAAGGGGGCCCGAGACCCTCCTCCCTTTTTTTATTTTTTATTTATTTATTTTTTTTAGAAGAAGATGCGTACCAAATCTTATCGTCACATTCTTTCAAAAATAGCAACTGTTTGTTTGCTTCATTTTAGCCATCAACTGTGGCCGAACTTGAGCTGGGGCCCCGGGACCGTGCCTTTTTTCTTTTGGAAGGGAATAACATTGGCCGAATTTGACGAAGACACCTACCAAAACAGTGGCCGAATTTGACGAAGATGCATACCCTCTTTGATCTCGCAGCAGTGTAAAAAAAAAAGTAGGACAGGAGTGATACATAGCCATTTTACCTTTGGCGCACACCCTAGAAATCAGGAAAAAATTGTTGGAGTCACCGGAATCAGAGCTGGCAAATTGGGTACCTGTTAAAACCTGTTAAGGGAAAAAATGTATTATGCAATTTTTTTATTTTTTAAAATAATTATTTTTAGTATTCTAGGGTTCAATATTTAACTTATTTGATACATAAAACGTATAACTGTCATACTTAAACCACCAAAGCCAAGTGTTAAACGAGTCGTTTTCATGTTTGAAACTTATGTTATTCGCGCGCTCCGAACCTGTTAAGACACGATTTGCCAGCTCTAACCGGAATACATGAGTTATCGAAAAGATAGGAGAGGGAGATGATGACTGTTTTGGTCACGTGTGGTGCTCAGTAAAGACTAAAAAGGGTGCAATACTATTTTGTCATGTAGTGGGTACATAGATAGGGAAAGTAATTTACTACCGATAGTAATTATTTCTTTCTCCCTTTTTGTTTTTCTTTCAACCTTTTACTACGGAGTACATTGTAGTAGTTCTGAATAGGGTTTTGCTAACAACAACCCACTGGGTTGTGATTAAGGTTTCCTTATTGAAAAATGAACAATTAATAAACATCAAGCATTCCGTGTTTATCAACACATAATCTGTGAAACTCGTATAGGTTTGTGCATATGAGATGAGATCTATGCAAAACAAGTATTACTTAAAAAACAAATAAGCCAATCTCAACCATCCATCCACCTTTCATCTAATGGCTAAGATCAAATCAAAAAGTAACAAAGGGAGGGCAAAATTGGCATTTTAGCTCATTTAATATAAAAACCCACTTTCCACCTAAAACAACATATCTTGCAAACGGTAAATCTTCAAGCTACGAAAAATACACTATCGCGACGAGAAAAAAATTATCTTTCTATAGATATGCATTGTCATATACTTTCGACGAACTTTTTTTTTTCAAAATTTCGTCCAGAAAAATCCCACGGGATTCGTAAAAAATCCCATGGGATTCGTAAAAAGACGATTTTTCTTTTCAAAATTTCCGTCCAGAAAATCCCACGGGATTCGTAAAAATCCCATGGGATTTGTTAAAAGACGATTTTTTTTTTTTCAAAATTTCCGTCCAGAAAAATCCCACAGGATTCATAAAGAAATCCCACAGGATTCGTAAAAAGATGATTTTTGTTTAAAAATTTCTGTCCAGAAAAATCCCATGGGATTCGTAAAAAGGCAATTTTCTTTTTCAAAATTTCCGCCCAGAAAAATACCACGAGATTCGTAAAGAAATCCCACGGAATTCGTAAAAAGACGATAAATCACAAAAGATTCAGTATGAATCCCATGGGATTCTTTGGTTGCATCCCATGGGATTCATTGTGAATCCCATGCGATTCTGTATGAATCACATGGGATTCTTTGGTGCATCCCATGGGATTTATTGTGAATCCCATGGGATTCTGTATGAAACCACAAGGGATTCATTAATAAAAAAACCACATAAACACCCTCTAGAATTTTTTTTAACTAGCATCAACTATCAAATCCAAAATAAAATAAAAATAAAAAAATGCTATAACTTATTCGCGGGCATTGTATCAAAACACGTCTATCAATAATTCGTAAAAAGATGATTTATTTTTTTTTTCAAAATTTCCGTCCAGAAAAATCCCATGGGATTCGTAAAAAGACAAAATTTTGTTTTTTCAAAATTTCCGTCCAGAAAAATCCCATGGGATTCTGTATGAATCCTATGGGATTTTTTGGTGCATCACATGGGATTTATTGTGAAACCCAAATCAAATAATATGAGTTAAACAACCTTAAGTGGCCACGCCAACCTCCTGAAAAGGGAGGGGTTCACCTGGTTTGAGTCTGTGTGACGGTGGGTTCAAATCCCGTGGATTAGTCGGCCAAAAGGTCGGACTGTCGTTTATCAAAAAAAAAAAAAAAAAAAAAAAAAAAAAAAAAAAAAGTGCTACTTTTTAACACCTTATGTTTTTGTGCCATATCTAGTACACCACTTGGGGTCCACCACCAATTCCCAAACACAGAGACAACCTAAAAAATCTCCATCCCCTAAATCAAAATGCAAAATTGCATAAAGATTACTTTTTTTTTTAGATCTTCCAATGCCTTACATACCCCTCAGGTAAACAGTTTGTAAGGTGAATTCTTTAGACATATGAGAAATCATGGCATTTAACATGAGTTTCAAGCAGTTTTATAAACTAAAGATAAACCCCACCCTTGTTCTTCATCTTCACAAAATCACCTATCTACTCAAATAATACAAATCAAATCGGATAAAAAAAATTAAAAATGAAAGGAGGAACACTTCTGATCAACTGCCACGATACAAAACCCGTCCTAACTCTCGACTTCCATCCTATCTCCGGCCTCCTCACAACCGCCGGTGCCGATTACGATATCAAGGTTTCTTTTCCTCCATTAGTTAATAGTTTTATTTATCTAATACGTGTATTAGCTAATTGTTGTTGTTGTTGTTGTTGTTGTTGTTATGAAATTGGGATCATGTAGCTGTTAACCTTATTCGCAAACCAACCGTCATATTGGAGGAGGTGGCAATCAGGTGGTGGTGGCGGAGGAGGTGGCGGCCGACCACCGTTCGCGTCAGCATCGCCGTCGTCGTCGTCATCGGCGGTCAAAACAACAGTTTTTGATTGAAGATAAAATGGTTGATGTATGGGTTGATGTATGGTTGATGTATGTGTTAGTTTTAAATAATATGACAAAAGTGCCATTCAATAATTAATTATTTTAAAATGAGGATTAATCTAAACCTTTAGATTTAAAATAGATAGATGGTTGAGATCTCTTGATTTGTTCTTTAGATAATTATTGTTTCGTATTGAACTTTTGTCTTGTGCATATTAACTCAACTGATCAGATATATACTTTGTATGTTATCCCGTATTGATTTTAGATATCATTACGTTAATTAAATCTCCTACTTTATCACAAATTGCATTTTTTTTTCAAATCTTTAGATGACAAAATTAAAAAAAAAAAAACATAAAGATTAAAAAGAGAGAAAGTAATTTAAAAAAGAAGAGTATAATGTCCTATCAATAAGCGAAAAGTTAAACTAAATAAAGAAATAAAAATATACAAATGTTGTTTTCGGATAAGTAAAATTAACATCATGCATACAAGAATATAAATAGCGTGAGGCGTAGCATGACGGCATGATCAAGTCTCACGTCTTAGAAGTTATGGCGAAGCCATAGCATTTTCTAAAGCGTGACTGAAAGTGGCACAACTATGAAAATATTTATAGACTTATATATTATTATATCATATTTCATATAACGAATTTATAAAAAGTGTTATACATAATGAATTAAGTCAAGGAACAATCCTTGCATTTAAAATTCTCCATTTCTTTCAAAAAAACATTTTTTCATCGGAGTTAAATTCAGAAAATTTGTCACGCTTCGGGCCTTATCGAGCATTTTCACGCCTCATTTCATGTCACGCCTAGAGCCGACGCTTTGGTCTATTACGTACAGTGAAGGTCACGCCTCACACCTTAGTGACGCTATGACGCGCCTTTTAGAACCCTCCTAGAACTATCCCAAGTAAAATAATTTCCAAAATCTATTAAGTTGATATTCCGGCTTTATTTAAAAGACATACCAAAGATAGTGTTCCATTTATTTAAACAGGGGCATTTTACACCTTCTCGCCCAGGACCAGTCCTGATTTTTATGTTAACGCGTTTCTCAACTTCGTATGAAGGGTTTTGCTATATACTAGTGGAATCTACAGTAGAATAATGATGAAAAATAGTGCAGGACGAATTGAAGACTCGAAAAGTGAAGTTTCCATATTTACATTGCCATTTTTATTCGTGGGTTGTGCGAATTACCATGGAAATAGTCCAATTCAAATATATGTAACATTCAATAAATAAGAATCCTATGACTTGTGCACGTCAAAACTGAACGAGGATGAAGTTTCAATCTGTCATTTGTGAATTCGGTCGCAGTGTTTGTACAAAACAATGTCGCATTTTGCCTAGACATGACATCAAAGATCGAGTCAACTCTAAGTACATTTCATATTAAACACGGTTGTCACCGACTGAGTCATCTCAAGTACATTTCATATTAAACATGCTTGATTTGGCCGGGTATAGTTATTGTTGTTTTCGCAACGGTATTGCATGACTACGAATCTCAAGTACATTTCATATTAACATCAACTTCCTTTTTACATGTCAAGAATCTCAGGTTGAAAGTCAAATGGGTCATTCCTTATATTAGAATCATGTTGAATCTTTCAGATATTCACCAAAAGCTGAGTCCCTTTAGGGACGGCGTAGCCACCTATAACGCAGTCTTCAGTGGACTAATGAGGAACACAAAGTGGCCCAGCCTGATAAAGTCGCATTGTTTCTTTAATAGTGGCTTGAAGATACACCAAGTTCTTCAAATCCGAGTCTTCTACTCTTCTTTTTTTTCCTATATGACTTTCAATCTCATGTTGTGCTTTCTTTAACACAAGAGGGTTGTTAACCAGTAACACTAAAATGGCCTAAAAAAGCAAGAAACTTTATTAGACTTATAAATGATGTGATACTGTGATAGTACTAAGACCAGTGCCATCTTTAAGTTTACAGAAGGCCCATGCATAATTAGGTTTAACAACAAATTAAAAATGAGGCTTACAATAGAAACTAACAAATTTTCTAAAAAAATGAGAAACAATTATTTTAAAACTGCCCCAGCTAGAATTTGTCGATGCGGTTTCTTGAATCAATATTTACTTGTAGTCATTTTGTAGATTATATATACATATCATATTAAAAATTTTGAGGCCCTTATAATTTGGAAGTCCTTTGTGACGGTACACCTCACACACGATCATATACGAATCTGAAAAGGATTAATGTAAAACAATTGTACCAAACATGTATATTTGACAATAGTATCGATGCTAAAGCCATAAAAATCTTGTTTTAGTTCTTCCTTGACACGAGATAACACTGCGGTCATGAAGTCGACATGGTCGTCTTTGCTATCATCTAGCTGCTGCTTCTTGTGCTCTTCTAACCATCCATCGACTATAACATCCATCTCTTTGGCTGTCTTCTTCATTTTCCATACCATAACCTCCTAGATCTAATTAACCACCTCAAGCCTGGAATAACATCTTATGGCACAACTGCACCCAATAGTTCTATAAGCCGCCTAATGGGCATTTTGACTTGATCTGCATTTTGTTTGTCAAGCGAAAACTGATACCCGAATAACATCCTCACAGTCATGTTAAGGATTAAGTTCCCAAACCATTCTTTCATGTCAACCATTACCATTGCCGATGAGCCTTTATTTTCCATCCAAGTCCTATAAACGTCTATTATGGATGAGTTCAATTCAGAGACTTTGAGATGTGCTAGCATTTGAACATGCCGACGAGACGCCAGTTCCAGAACAACTATCTTGCGTATCTCGCGCCAGTATGATCCATATGGTGCTAATGCAAACATAGCATATTGTAGCCCATCAACTCTTTTGCCATGAATTTTGGTCGGATGGCAAAGACTCTATCATTGGTACGTAGTCAAGCACTCTTTTAGCCATATCTGAATTGCTGACAACTAGAACATGATGAAGACCAAGTTTGATGGTGAAAATTGGTCCAAACTTGTCAGCCATAGAACCTAATAGCTTGTGAACAACTCGAAAACCAGAAAAAAGATGCAAGTGACCAATTATCGGCCATGAACCTGTAGCTTCCGGTACTGACTAGCCGGTCCCTTCATAGCTCTCTTTTTTATCCATGCCAGATGACCACGAAGAAGGAAACATAGGCTGGATAGCAAGATCATAAGTGATAAAACTAAATCCATCACAATCTTTTGTTGCAACAGAAGGTTTATCATAACCTGGATTACGTACAACACTCATATATATACAAACAAGTGTACGTGTGCAACATTCCATTATATAGCTAACTGGCTAAGTTAGCTTCAGTCACTCTATATGATGTTGATGTTTCTCAACACATGGATAACAAATTTACACAACACGTACTAGTATACAAACTGTATCACATTTTGTGATATGACCAAAAAAAAAACTTGTGTGGCGTAGTTGCATGGCACTGCCCAGTGCCCAGTAACCAAATTAAACAAACTAATTAACCTTCAAGAACTATAAATGCTTGACGTACACCTATTTATTTTTAGAAAAATGACAACCATAAGTCCAGAAAGAAAATAATTGTGAAGAAATAAAAATAGAGAGAATCTACAAAATGCAGTAAAAGAGACATGAGTAACTTTAGAGAACAATGATCGATTCGGGTATGGATTCAGCAACTTTACAATGCTAAAGATATATTGAATCTTGTACTTTAGAGGTAGCTGAAGAGAAAACTTCATTGAGATAATGCCTAAAAAGAGAACAGGAAGAAACGCAAGCTAAAACGATATCTTTTTAAGGATGATGTAGGCTTATTGTGTTTGGATTGGCTAACGTAAGCAAATCTCAGAAACCATTCTTCTGTAAAATCACAACGCAGTATATAGCGTTCGATTGGCTTGAATAGCTCAGAGAGTGTTTGGGTGAATAGATGAGTATTGTCTCTTTTTTTTTTTNTTAAACAGCAATGTTATTAAAAAGCCACAAGGCGGAAAAAGAGAAATACAACAAAAGGCTTCGAGCTAGAGCTAAAAAAAGAGAAACAATAGAGAAAACGCCAAGAAAATTAAAACACCAATTAAGATGCCTATAAAATCTATGGAGGTCTCATTTCAGCAGAAGAATGAATCCACTGATTCCATGTAACCCGATACTTAGAGGCCCTGTTCGGAAAAAAGAGAAACATGATTATTGGCTTATTAAGGATTAAAATGTGTTTTAATGGGTTAAAAATGTTAGGTTCTGATTATTTGTTGAATTCAAACACTCAAAACTTCAAGTGTCATATCTAACAACGAATGCGTAGGTGAAATCGATGTACATAAACATCGCGTACCCACCCCTTTACATTACCTATATTTATTTATGAGTGGCTAAATTGAATTCTGCTTTTTTCAAAAGAGTCATATATATAATGAGCCAACAACGACGTTTTTGAAGAGTTAGATTTTTGTTTATCACATTGTTTTATACCTATTTCCAAGAGCATTCTATAGTCTATACATGTCTTTCTGATTTCATTAGTAAGTTTGATCTTAGTGTGTTTCTTTTGGTGCATCAAATTTCCGTAGACGCAAAAGAAGTTTATATATTGCATTCCAGCAACACAAGTTAATCACAGATAACATGGAGAAAGTGCATGTGTAAGAAATACACCATCTCCATTCAACACGGCCTACCGAATCGATTGCCTATTGAACTCACTAATTTAATCACTAAGTTTGATCTTAGTTCGTCTCTTTTGGTGCATCAGATTTCCGTGGACGCAAAAGAAGCTTATATGCTACATTTGAGCAGCACAAGTTAATAATCAATAGACAAAATGAATAAATATAAGACTTGAAATATATAATAACGGGGTGATGCTATGTTGGAAATTGTATCGGGGTCGAATTTGGTTCTTAGCTCGATAAGTGTTTTAGTGGTATATGTGGACGTAAGGCCTTTGAGGTGATCTTTAGTGTAAATTTATACCATTAATGAAGCTGATGTATTTTGATATTGCAGATAGGCTGGCAACTTATGCTCGCAGCGGAGCCCGGAATTGACATTACTGGTCTTTTAACAAACCATAAAAACACTAACACATATGTTTAAACATGTCATTAGCCATGATTTTGAAGCAAATTCATATTCAACGAACAATCAAATAGCTAGTAAGATATCGTCAAACTAGACATTAATTTGGACATGTCCACCGGTCCACATGTTTAACGTAAAATCGACGTCTTGTGTTGGTATTATAGAATAAAAAACATGATAATTTTTTAGTGATCCACATTTGTAGCCAAACAGTGGTCTGGGCCATGAAGGATGACTGGATGGAGACATATGAATGGTCATGAAAATATAAGCCATGGGTTCACACAGTTGTGAAACCATGTCTACACATGAGTCCATGCCACTATCAACTTCCACTTTTGCGGTTCAGCCTAATTTCATGCCTTCATTTCACATTTGGGTTTAAGTCAATAGTAATCATATACATGATTGAGTGCATCCTTATCTTCAAACGTAAACTAGTGACCCATAAGTATAAACCACTTATAGTGTCATTGCAATAATAGCTCAATGGTGAAGACATCTAGCTAGATTAACATCTTGAGGCCGGGTGGCACTAGACTGTGTCTGAAAATGGTCACGAGTATACCCCTGTTAAACCACGTAAATTTTAGTCGTAGACTAGCCCTCCGGGGTAATATGAATACAAGCGAACGTTCATATGTTTACACGTTTTTATGTTAACGCATTTCTCAACTTCGTATGAAGGGTTTTGCTATATACTAGTGGAATCTACCGTAGAATAATGATGAAAAATAGTGCAGGACGAATTGAAGACTCGAAAAGTGAAGTTTTTATATTTGCATTGCCATTTTTATTTGTGGGTCATGCGAATTACCATGGAAATATATAATCCAATTCAAATATAAGTAACAGTAAATAAATAAGAATCATGTGACTTATGCACGTCAAAACTGAACCAGGATGAAGTTTCAATCTGTTATTTGTGAATTTGGTCACAGTGTTTATACAAAACAATGTTGCATTTTGCCTAGACATTACATCAAAGATCGAGTCAACTCAAGTTTTCATATTAATCATGATTGTCACTGACCGAGTCATCTCAAGTACATTTCATATTAAACATGCTTGTTTTGGGTATACTTATTGTTGTTTTCGCAACGGTATTACATGACTAAGTCGTTAGTTGCAGTTAGGTACTTGTAGTACTCAAGGTCGAGAGTATACTATCGAAAAGATACACATTTAATTCACATAAAGGTGTACACAAGAAAAACAATACAACGTTTTTGCATGGCATATGTCGTAGCTAAAAGTAGGTCGTCTCGAATAGTGGTATTGTTGTAATCTTATTATCAAAATGCTGATACCTAAAGTACCTTATTTCACGACTTCAGTGCCCAATTTATCTGCTCATATGAAAATTTTGTGGGACCAAGCAAAAGTTATTGCAAAGTCGCTAGTTGGGAGAGGCTCGTGGTATATTAAACGTTAAATTATGGGCTAAACAATGGTATTTTAATACCATCATTGGGCTTATTGGAGGGGGCCTAGCACCCGCTGGCCACCCCTCCCTCCGCCCCTGTTCATTACAGGCATGAGAAGACTCTACAATTTCTGCCTACGGTCCATCTCTGCAGCAATTGTCGGCATAAGCTTTCTTTCACCAGCTGATGTCCCAGAATTGCAATATTGTCAAACATTTTTTATAAACTCAACTTCTTATACAAAAATAAATGTTATATTACTTTTTTTTTTATGTAAAAGAAACATGAGTAAAATTTTACCTAGTAAGAAATTCTGAAATAGGGTGGGAGGAAAGTATAGGAGAACGATCGCCATTAGCGATACGTTGAATATACGGCTGGAGATCCTCATACGACACAACAGGAACTTTCGACTTAAAAGTCTTTCGGTCAGTCGCACCACCAAGGTTATATATATTTCTGGACATATTCACACTACAAAATTTGTGACATTTACTCACTAAAACATTTGCCTACTAAAACTTATAAAAGTAAGTAAATCAAAAAAAATTAAAACAAAAAAATACGGAGTAAATAAAATACGGAGTAAATAAAAAAAAATAAAACGGTTATTGACAACCCTCNTACAACGTTTTTGCATGGCATATGTCGTAGCTAAAAGTAGGTCGTCTCGAATAGTGGTATTGTTGTAATCTTATTATCAAAATGCTGATACCTAAAGTACCTTATTTCACGACTTCAGTGCCCAATTTATCTGCTCATATGAAAATTTTGTGAGACCAAGCAAAAGTTATTGCAAAGTCGCTAGTTGGGAGAGGCTCGTGGTATATTAAATGTTAAATTATGGGCTAAACAATGGTATTTTAATACAATCATTGGGCTTATTGGAGGGGGCCTAGCACCCGCTGGCCACCCCTCCCTCCGCCCCCGTTCATTACAGGCATGAGAAGACTCTACAATTTCTGCCTACGGTCCATCTCTGCAGCAATTGTCGGCATAAGCTTTCTTTCACCAGCTGATGTCCCAGAATTGCAATATTGTCAAACATTTTTTATAAACTCAACTTCTTATACAAAAATAAATGTTATATTACTTTTTTTTATGTAAAAGAAACATGAAGTATTTAAATTTTACCTAGTAAGAAATTCTTAAATCGGGTGGGAGGAAAGTATAGGAAAGTACATGAACAAAGGGGAAAGAAGGGAGAACACTGGCCGAACTTAAGCAGATTTTTAAGGGGGCCGAGACCCTCCCGTTTCTTTTTTGGAAGGGAAGAACAGTGGCCGAATTTGACGAAGATGCCTACCAAATCTTATCGTCACATTCTTTCAAATATAGCAACTGTGGCCCAGATAATCAGACACATTGTTTGCTTCATTTTAGCCATCAACTGTGGCCAAATTTGACGAAGAACAGTGGCCGAACTAGAGCAGGGGCCCCGGGACCCTTTTTTTTGGAAGGGAATAACATTGGCCGAATTTGACAAAGACACCTACCAAAACAGTGGCCGAATTTGACGAAGATGCATACCCTCTTTGATCTCGCAGCAGTGTAAAAAAAAAATAGAACTGGAGTGATGCATAGCCATTTTACCTATGGCGCACACCCTAGAAGTCGAATGATATATTATTTAGTTCGAAAGGACCAAACATTTTTATTTATAAAGTGTATCAAATATGATGAACCAACACTTATTCACTTCACGTCAACATGACGTCGAAAATAACATCGATATACA
This sequence comes from Artemisia annua, assembly GCA_014162995.1. Classification (NCBI taxonomy): domain Eukaryota; kingdom Viridiplantae; phylum Streptophyta; class Magnoliopsida; order Asterales; family Asteraceae; genus Artemisia; species Artemisia annua. The sequence continues at coordinate 145,792 of LBNU01004596.1, read as the reverse complement.
TAAAACCCACACTTGTATCACTCTAAATTGAACCTACTAAAACACCACGTAATACACACATACACACCAAAAACACGCAACAATCTCAAAATCAGTGTATTAAGGCAGACAGACATCATGACGCCAAAATGGCCTCAACCACTTATGGTATAACACCGATAATAATTTTTTGATATCCCATACTCTTACTCTATTTCAAATCTTGTTATCATGTATGAAATTCACATGACATTTATTTTAGATAATAATTTTTTTTTTCTCATTTAAGATATAATGCAATCATCTAAACGTTCTAACATATTACCCATTTAAGATATTTTATCATATAAATATGTTTTTCTTCGTAAAAAATATGTGTACACATGCATATAATTATTAACAGGATAAATTTTGGGGCCCTGAGCGGTCGCTCACCTTGCACACCTCAAAGACGGCCATGAATTAAACAGTATCACATTTTGTGATATATATGACCAACAAACTTGTGTGGCGTGGTTGCATGGCACTGCCCAGTAACCAAATAAAACAAGAGACATAAAACAAACTAACCTTCAAGAATTATAAGACAAAAAGATTGACACCTGGCTATATATTTATTTTTAGAAAAATGACAACCATAAGTGCAGAAAGAAAATAATTGTGAAGAAAAAATAAAAATAGAGAGAATCTATAAAATGCAGTAAAAGAGGCATATATGAGTAACTTTACATGCATAACAATGATTCGGGTGTGGATTCAGCAACTTTACCATGGTAAAGATATATTAAATCTTGTACTTTAGAGCTGAAGAGATAATTATTGTGTTTGGATTGGCTACCGCAAGCAAATCTAACAAACCATTGTTCTGCAAAATCACAACGCATTATATAGTTTTCGATTGGCTGGTTAGCTCGGGGGTGTTTGGGTGAATAGATGATTATTAGAGCATCCATTATGATAAACTTTTTACAAAAGTTTATACTTTAATACGTCAATAAATTTTAGACATTTTAATTTTATAAACCTACATTCACTATAGTATAAACCTTTACAACTTCATAAAATGTCTTTTTTAACAAATGCATTAAATGTATTGAATTCATGAAAAGGTTCAAGAACTAGGATCTTTTCATGCCACATAGACATGAAATGAGTGTCCACTATGGTTGAAATAAACATAAACCTTTTCATCTTTCTTAGACCTTTTAATAAACTCACCATAGTGGATGCCCTTAGCTTATTAAGGATTAAATAATGTGTTTTAATGGGTTAAAAACGTTAGGTTCTGTTAGTAATGCTTACTGTAACAACTTAAATTTGTTGGATTATTTGTTGAATTCAAACACTCAAAACTTCAAGTATCATATCTAACAATGAATGTGTTGGTGAAATCAATGTACATAAACATCGCGTACCCATCCCTTTACATTACCTATATTTATTTATGAGTGGATAAATTTAGTAAATTGAGTTCTGCTTTTTTCAAAAGAGTCACATATATAATGAGCCAACAACGACGTTTTCGTAGAGTTAGGTTTTTGTTTATCACATTGTTTTATACCTATTTCCACAAGCATTCTATACATGTCTTTCTGATTTCATTAGTATAAGTTTGATCTTATTGTGTTACTTTTGGTGCATCAGATTTCCGTAGACGCAAAAGAAGTTTATATATTACATTCCAGCAACACAAGTTAATCAGATAACATGAAGTGCATGTGTAAGAAATACACCATCTCCCTTCAACACGGCCTACAGAATCGATTGCCTATTGAACTTACTAATTTAGTCACTAAGTTTAATTGATCTAAGTTTGTCTCTTTTGGTGCATCAGATATCCATGGACGCAAAAGAAGCTTATATGCTACATTTGAGCAGCACAAGTTGTTGCACTTTAATTGCATAAGTCTTGTTAGTATAGCAAATGAAAGCCAAAGGGCTAAACCTGTTAGTTAATTAGTTAATAACCGAATAGCGGTTATAGTTAGTTATATGGTAGTTATGTTAGTTAGAGTTAGTTAAAGGCAGTTAATAGGCGGCTACACTTGTTGGTGAATAGTCACAATGGTTCATGGAACCGGTTAGAAGTCTATATATATGTAGTACAATGTAACGTTTCAAAGTGTGTCTGAAAATACAATGTAATCATTATTATGTTGTTTAATAATACGAATCAACTTCTTGTCAATCTTGTGCTTGTTGATTGTGCCAAGACTTGTGCAACGATTCTACATTGGCATCAGAGCCAAAGGTTCAAAACCTAGGAAAAACCAATCAGAGATAAGGGTGCAAGATTACAAGTTTTTTTATTCAAGTTTTTGATCAAGAAGATCAAAAGACTTAGAAGGGAAGAGACACCAAGGACGTTGGAAGAAGATAGTGCACGATCAGAACCAACGGAAGTTGCAAGATAGCAACGACTTCAATCCACTCTTAAAGGAGAAGGGGAACACGAATCAATTGAAGGAACAAACGTAAGCATCAAACGAAATTGGTGGACTGTTTTGTTGTGATCTCTGGAACGCGACAACAAAACAAGAAGGAAGAACAATATTGTTACTAGAACTTTTGTTGGTAACTGCATCAACGCGGCNTAGCAACGACTTCAATCCACTCTTAAAGGAGAAGGGGAACACGAATCAATTGAAGGAACAAACGTAAGCATCAAACGAAATTGGTGGACTGTTTTGTTGTGATCTCTGGAACGCGACAACAAAACAAGAAGGAAGAACAATATTGTTACTAGAACTTTTGTTGGTAACTGCATCAACGCGGCAACAAAAAGGAAAAACTCTTGACGCTTGAAAGGATAGCGAGGAACGAGAGGAAAGGCTAGCGAGAGAAGGAAGTACTTTGTGGTTTGCTGGAACACGCAACACAAAAGGAAGAAAGAAACGCGTAGTAAACGCGACGGTTAGAGGTTGTTGTGGACATAAGCATCAAGGATTGTTTGTGGAGAATACATTTGGCAATACAAGAACAACAATAACGCGGCAAACAAAAACAAACAAGTCGTTTGTTTGGAGAAAGAATACCGACGGGTATTCAAGGCGTTGTGGACACGGTGTGGAACAAAACCAAGGAGAACAAGAAGGAGTTCAAGGAGTATTGTGGAAAACGTTTTGGAGATAAATGACAAAACAACAACAACAACAACGACAGAAAAGAAAACAAACAACTCGTTTGTTTTTAGAAATAATACCGAGAGGTATTAAAAGATTTTGTGGCAAAGGAGACTTGGAATTCGAAAGGAAAAACAACAACAACAAAACGAAGACTTGTTTGGAAGGACACCGAGAATAACAAGGTTTGTTTGGAAGGAAAGCCGTGAACAAGAAAAGGTCTAGGGCACGTTTTGTGGGATAGAATTCAAGTCGAACACAAGAGGAGGAAACAACGTGGAAGCAAGCGTGGTATAGCGAAAAAAGGAACTCGTTTGGTTTGGGCAGAAACGAATTCGACACAAAAATACAAATGAAGCTGAGAGTTTTTTGTGATTTGCGAATTGTTTGGACACAAGTAAAACAACAACGAGACAACAACAACATCAGTTGGGAATACCGAGAGGAAGATAGCAACGAACTGATTTGGTTTGGTGATACTAACGTGGAGAAGAGCATGAAGACTCGAAAAACAAGACTCAAACAATTAGGGGGGAAATGTTGCACTTTAATTGCATAAGTCTTGTTAGTATAGCAAATGAAAGCCAAAGGGCTAAACCTGTTAGTTAATTAGTTAATAACCGAATAGCGGTTATAGTTAGTTATATGGTAGTTATGTTAGTTAGAGCTAGTTAAAGGTAGTTAACAGGCGGTTACACCTGTTGGTGAATAGTCACAATGGTTCATGGAACCGGTTAGAAGTCCATATATATGTAGTACAATGTAACGTTTTAAAGTGTGTCTGAAAATACAATGTAATCATTATTATGTTGTTTAATAATACGAATCAACTTCTTGTCAATCTTGTGCTTGTTGATTGTGCCAAGACTTGTGCAACGATTCTACACAAGTAAAGTTAATAATCAATAGACAACATGGAGAAAGTGCATAGAGTTGCAAAGGAAGCTTTAGAGAGTCGATTGGTTCTTCTTATCCCTATTTTGAATAAATAAGACTTGAAATAACAACGGGGTGATGCTATGTTGGAAGTTGTATAGGGGTCGAATTTGGTTCTTAGCTCGATAAGTGTTTGTGTGGTATATGTAAACGTAAGGCCTTTGAGGTGATCTCTTTAGTGTAAATTTATACCATTAATGAAGATGATGTATTTTGATATTGCAGATAGGCTGGCAACTTATGCCCTATAACTTTGTCAAACACAACACCAAAATGAAATTTACACGTACCTGATTTAATGATAATAAATTAACATTTCACTACGTCTTTATTGACCATTTATACTGATAACGTTGAGACCTAAATCAAGCTGGCCTATTTTGTTTGTTTGCTGTATCTGCTAGTATCGATAAAAAATAAGACACGTCCCATCTTGACTCATTTAAGATATTTTCTCATATAAATATGTTTTTTCTTCGTAAAAAATATGTGTACACATGCATATAATTATTAACAGGATAAATTTTGGGGTCCTAAGCGGTCGCTCACCTTGCACACCCTCAAAGACGGCCATGAATTAAACAGTATCACATTTTGTGATATATATGACCAACAAACTTGTGTGGCGTGGTTGCATGGCACTTCCCAGTAACCAAATAAAACAAGAGACATAAAACAAACTAACCTTCAAGAATTATAAGACAAAAAGATTGACACCTGGCTATATATTTATTTTTAGAAAAATGACAACCATAAGTGCTGAAAGAAAATAATTGTGAAGAAAAAATAAAATAAAGAGAATCTACAAAATGCAATAAAAGAGGCATATATGAGTAACTTTACATAACAATGATTCGTGTGTGGATTCAGCAACTTTACCATGCTAAAGATATATTGAATCTTGTACTTTAGAGCTGAAGAGAAAATTATTGTGTTTGGATTGGCTACCGTAAGCAAATCTAAGAAACCATTGTTCTGCAAAATCACACCGCATTATATAGTGTTCGATTGGCTGATTAGCTCAGGGAGTGTTTGGGTGAATAGATGATTATTAGCTTATTAAGGATTAAATAATGTGTTTTAATGGGTTAAAAACGTTGGGTTCTGTTAGTAATGCTTACTGTAACAGCTTAAATTTGTTGGATTATTTGTTGAATTCAAACACTCAAATCTTCAAGTCTCATCTATACTACATATAAAGCATGAATGACTCTCTCTCCAAAATTTTAAGACTTACAAGAAATTTAGCATGGTTTACAACACTTTAATGCACCCAATTTTTAGAATTACAACAAAGTAAGCATATTGTACAACAAAATAAAGCGTGGTGTCATTTTAAGACCAAAATTCTATCAAACAAAATTAATGCTATAAAAAAACACCCTTCACCAAAAATTACAACCATTTAAGCACAATGTACAAAAGCTGCAACCAATTTTCAGATTTACAACAAAATAAGCATAGTGTACAACAAAATATGCATGATGTAATTTTCAGACTTACAACATTAATGCTATTAAAGTGGTCAATGTTATTAATGACTATAATGACTACTACTTACAAGAAAAGAAACATAGTGTACAACATTTTAATGCACATAATTTTCAGACGTACAGGACAAGAAGCATATTGTACAACAAAACACCATATTAATGCTATTTAATGTAGTCGATTATTTAACTGGTCAATAAATACAATTAATATAGTTATTAAAACACCCCTTACATAAGAAATACAAATTATCAAGCATATTGTACAACCAAATTAAACACAATTCCTGCATTAAATTTCACTACTACAAATAATAAAGCACATTATATAAATATTCAAGCCCAAACGGGCAATGGGCCAAATAGGCTTGAGCCCGAACGGGTGCGGACCAAACGGGCTCGAGCCCGAACAGGCACGGGCCAACGGGTTCGAGCCCGGACGGGCACGGGCTATACGAAATTCTTGATATCCATAAATTTATTGTCAAAAAGAACATAATAAACTAAAATACATTATTCATCGAAAATTTTATTTCAGGGTACCCGCCGCTGCAACGCGCGGGTACCCTGCTAGTATCTAATAATGAATGTGTTGGTGAAATCAATGTACATAAACATCGCCTACCCATCGGGCCATCCCTTTACATTACCTATATTTATTTATGAGTGGATAAATTTAGTAAATTGAGTTCTGCTTTTGGGAGCTGATTTGCACACTCTTGGAATTGATTGGCACACTCAAATTTAGAGTGTTTTGACATTTTTACCCTCAAATCACTTTTACTTATTTTCACACTGTAAGGGTATAAATGTCAAAACACTCTAAATTTGAGTGTGCCAATCAATTCTAAGAGTGTGCAAATCACCAACCTTTTTCAAAAGAGTCATATATATAATGAGCCAACAACGACGTTTTCGTAGAGTTAGGTTTTTGTTTATCACATTGTTTTATACCTATTTCCACAAGCATTCTATACATGTCTTTCTGATTTCATTAGTATAAGTTTGATCTTATTGTGTTTCTTTTGGTGCATCAGATTTCCGTAGACGCAAAAGAAGTTTATATATTACATTCCAGCAACACAAGTTAATCAGATAACATGAAGTGCATGTGTAAGAAATACACCATCTCCATTCAACACGGCCTACAGAATCGATTGCCTATTGAACTTACTAATTTAGTCACTAAGTTTAATTGATCTAAGTTTGTCTCTTTTGGTGCATCAGATTTCCATGGACGCAAAAGAAGCTTATATGCTACATTTGAGCAGCACAAGTTAATATTAATAGACAACTTGGAGAAAGTGCATAGAGTTGCAAAGGAAGCTTTAGAGATTCGATTGGTTCTTCTTATCCCTATTTTGAATAAATAAGACTTGAAATAACAACGGGTGAGGCTATGTTGGAAGATGTATAGGGGTCGAATTTGGTTCTAAGCTCAATAAGTGTTTGTGTGGTATATGTAAACGTAAGGCCTTTGAGGTGATCTCTTTAGTGTAAATTTATACCATTAATGAAGATGATGTATTTTGATATTGCAGATAGGCTGGCAACTTATGCCCTATAACTTTGTCAAACACAACACCAAAATGAAATTTACACGTACCTGATTTAATGATAATAAATTAACATTTCACTACGTCTTTATTGACCATTTACTGATTTATGGAAATTTACACCTAGCTGATTTAATGATAATAAATTGATCCATTTTCAGTTGAACTTGATAAGCTGGCCTATTTTGTTTGTTTGCTGTATCTGCTAGTATCGATAAAAAATAAGAAACGTCCCATCTTCAACTAACTTTAGCAAGTTAGAATTCTTTCAAAATCATCAGGCCCTGAGTACTCCTGCTGCCACTTTCCTAGTGTCTTATTCTTGCACAATACTTATGGTCTAGAATCCACCCTTAATGCTATATAACAGCCTTCATAAGGTCCATAATCCATATCATTATACCAAGAAAATGATACCAGATTTTAAAGAAAAGATATATTACACTATGATTAAATATTGGTCATGGTGGTGGGAAGTTGACAACGAAAGCGACAACGTTGCTCGCACCATTCTCACTATTTTGGTTCCAATACTTGTTCTTTTATGGTACAAATGGACCATATCGTATACCAAAAATCCCAGACCCCGTTTGCCACCAGGCCCATATGGTTTACCCGTTATAGGGTATCTTCCTTTTTTGAGTTCCAACTTACACGAAAGATTCACCGAGATGAGTCACAAATATGGCCCCATCTTTAGCCTGTACCTGGGAAGTAAGCTTCATGTTGTGGTGAACTCCATTGATCTAGCAAAGGTTGTAGCGCGTGATCTCGACCAGACTTTTGCTAACCGCAATCCTCCGGTCACAGCAATTACGGCAACTTATGATGTACTTGATATTGCATGGTCCAATAACAACACACACTGGCGTAACATGCGTAAACTTTTGGTGAGCCAAGTGTTGAGCAACGCAAATCTTGATGCATGTCAGGGGTTTAGAACAGATGAAGTAAGAAAAACATTTAGTCATGTTTATGCAAAAATGGGGGAAAAAGTTGATATTAACGGAATTGCTTTTGAAACCGAACTTAATGTTGTGACAAAAATGTTATGGGGACGTACCGAATCAGGTGACCTTTTTGAAGGGTTTCGAGAAGTGGTGTTCAAGATGATGGAGTTATTGGGGGCACCAAATGGGGGCACCAAATATATCTGATTTCATTCCGATGTTATCATGGTTTGATCTACAAGGAATACAGCGTGAAATGCAGAAGCAACATGAACATCTTGATCGAATATTTGACAACGTGATCAAGGCAAGAATGGAGGGAGTGCTTCACGATGATGGAAAGAAGGATTTTCTGCAGATCATGTTAGAGCTTAAAGACCAGAAAGATGGCCCAACATCATTGAACATGGTTCAAATAAAGGCCCTACTGTTTGTATGTCTTCATAAACTTTTTATAGTATTTCCAAAGCTTTTATAATTTACTATACCAATAAACTTTCAACGTATTATCTTAGCCTTTAAACTTATTTTTCCAAATGGTTTAGCCCTGAAAGATTGTGGTCATTTCTAGCAATTTTACACTGTTAATTTGGCTCAGAGATCGATATAATTAATCAATTATAGAATGAAAGTTATCTCGTTAATCTACCAGAATGGTGAAAGTTTGGATGTTTTAGGTACCATTGTTAAGCCTTTTAGTATAATGCAACTTTTTCTTAATGATGGAAAATCTTTTATATAATAAAACAAAACCCCAAGTGGGGACTTTTCCATTTCAAAAAAACTAAACCATACCTTATTTAGTAATAATATTATTTAAAAAAAAAGATTATTTTCTTATTAAGTAACATTTTATATTTATCCATAATACAAGTAGAAGATAAATACAAAAAATATAGATAAGAAGCAATTAACAATAGGATTAAAACTTTTAAATAATTATCTTTAATAATAAAAAACTATAATTAAACATCATAAATCAAACAAAACAAAGATTAAATTATTTGTTTTTTAATAAATAAAAATATATGATTCAAAAAAAATTAAAGAAAAACCCGCGCGTGCGCGGGTATTATAACTAGTTGTTATAACAGAACATCTTGACAGCATCAACAGATACAACATCCACAATGGTCGAATGGGTGATGGCAGAAATTTTGCATTATCCAGAAGTAATGAGAAGAGTTCAAGAAGAATTAACAACAGTTATTGGTATGAACAATATTGTTGAAGAATCTCATCTCCCGAAGTTAGTATATTTAGATGCAGTAATTAAGGAGACATTCAGGGTACATCCTCCACTTCCTCTACTAATCCAGAGATGCCCAAATGAATCTTGCACGGTGGCGGGTACACTATTCNAGAACAGATGAAGTAAGAAAAACATTTAGTCATGTTTATGCAAAAATGGGGGAAAAAGTTGATATTAACGGAATTGCTTTTGAAACCGAACTTAATGTTGTGACAAAAATGTTATGGGGACGTACCGAATCAGGTGACCTTTTTGAAGGGTTTCGAGAAGTGGTGTTCAAGATGATGGAGTTATTGGGGGCACCAAATATATCTGATTTCATTCCGATGTTATCATGGTTTGATCTACAAGGAATACAGCGTGAAATGCAGAAGCAACATGAACATCTTGATCGAATATTTGACAACGTGATCAAGGCAAGAATGGAGGGAGTGCTTCACGATGATGGAAAGAAGGATTTTCTGCAGATCATGTTAGAGCTTAAAGACCAGAAAGATGGCCCAACATCATTGAACATGGTTCAAATAAAGGCCCTACTGTTTGTATGTCTTCATAAACTTTTTATAGTATTTCCAAAGCTTTTATAATGTATTATCTTAGCCTTTAAACTTATTTTTCCAAATGGTTTAGCCCTGAAAGATTGTGGTCATTTCTAGCAATTTTACACTGTTAATTTGGCTCAGAGATCGATATAAGTAATCAATTATAGAATGAAAGTTATCTCGTTAATCTACCAGAATGGTGAAAGTTTGGATGTTTTAGGTACCATTGTTAAGCCTTTTAGTATAATGCAACTTTTTCTTAATGATGGAAAATTGTTATAACAGAACATCTTGACAGCATCAACAGATACAACATCCACAATGGTCGAATGGGTGATGGCAGAAATTTTGCATTATCCAGAAGTAATGAGAAGAGTTCAAGAAGAATTAACAACAGTTATTGGTATGAACAATATTGTTGAAGAATCTCATCTCCCGAAGTTAGTATATTTAGATGCAGTAGTTAAGGAGACATTCAGGGTACATCCTCCACTTCCTCTACTAATCCAGAGATGCCCAAATGAATCTTGCACGGTGGGCGGGTACACTATTCCAAAGGGTAGTATCGTCTATATAAACGTTATGGCGATCCATCACGACCCCAAGAATTGGACCAATCCGTTGGAGTTCAAGCCAGAGAGATTCTTGAACGGAAAATGGGATTACAACGGATATACTTTGAAGTATTTACCATTTGGATCTGGAAGAAGAATATGCCCGGGAATTCCTTTGGGGGAAAAGATGTTAATGTACATATTAGCATCACTTTTGCATTCTTTCGAGTGGCGCTTACCTAAAGAGGAAGAGCTTGAGCTTTCAGACGAGTTTGGATTTGTGACAAAGAAAAGAGGACCGCTAATAGCCATTCCCTCTCAAAGATTACCCGAAGCTAGCCTCTACTCGTGAATCAATATGTTATTTTATAAAGGGTTAATTGTATAAAAATTTATATATATACATCTATCTATACTATATAATAAACGTGAATAATGTACTACCCCATGAAGCGTCCAATACATTAAATTTTTTGATGTGTCTCGATTGTTTGTTGGATATGTATTTATATGTGTATCATATTATTATCCAATGCTTCTCTTCACACCTTCTAAAAACGCATCAAGAAACTCATTCAATGTATCTCGGTTAAAAAAAAAAAAAAAAAAAAAAAAAAAAAAACACCAAATCAATGATCATGTTTTTGGTAACTAATTAATCATTCAAACCTTTATAACCGAATCTCATAAACCAATTCATACAAGATAACGCGCTCCAATATCAATTCATATCAGTTTCAAAATAAAAATCATGTTTCAAAACAAAATCAAAATCTTCCTTCTACTACGTTTCACCCAATAATTTCGGTAAGATTTAATTATATTGAATCGATTTGGTTTATATTATTGCCTTATTTATTTATTTACTTTTTTGTATGATGCAAACCGAGTAATTCAATTCAAACTGGTTTTTGATTGTTTCAATTCAATCGATGATACAAGTTTCGATTTAATTTGTTTTTTCAATTTAAATGTTAATACAAGTTTTATTTTAATTTCTTTTTATATTTACGATGAAAAAAATTAGTAATCGTAGACGCAATTTGTTATTTCTGATATGAGTTTTGATTGGGAACTAATTTTTTTGATCATGTTCTTCGATCACATGGCTTTTTGTTTTTTTTTGTTTTTCTTTTTTTTTTTTTTTGCAGGTTGTGTTTTAGGGTTCATGATTTTGGCTGTCAAATATCTTTGGTTGATTTATAGTATAAGGATATCATCGTGGGGTAAGCTAAATTTATAATTATTGATGATGATTATGTAAGGCATAGTGGATGTGTTTAACGGTTTAGTGGATGTGTAAGGCATAGTAGATATCTTCTCCTAATCAAATCGTTAGATATGAGACTAGACATTAAACATATCATAATTCGACTATATCAATTGTTTAACTATCCAATTTCCTCAAGCATGGCAATTTTCTCGTTATAGACAGACGACTCAAAATCAATTATGAAAATAGACCTTTTCGGCCTATGGCCATTGCAATGACTAACCAAACAATAGACAATTAAACAATGTTGCAAAAATCGTGAGTCGGTAGTGAGGCAGTTGAAGGCCTTGTAGCGATTAATAACCGATTACAAGGCCGAACCTTGTAAAAATCAACAAGGTGAAAGGCCGTGCACCTTGTAATCACCGATTACAAGGCCGATTTGACCGATTTTTGCAACATTGCAATTAAACAAATCATAACATATCAAGCATACCAACATACATATTATAAGCATACAAAAATGATCAATTCCATATCATGACTCTCATAGGATCTAAACTAACATAAAAGACTACTCCATACTGAGATCAATAACACACATAGCAGACTCAATAAAATAAGAAATTTTCATATTTAAATAGATAAGAAATTTACCAAGGATTACAAGAGTGCAAATAGCGATTCTAGAGATTACAACTGAAATAGCAACTACCCAATTAACCAAACTAAATCCTCCTGTCCCACACTTCCAAGACATTTCACAACCTTCCTGGAACCAAGAATAAGTACCAAAGTCATCCAAATGAGTATTGGAGTGTATATGGATCAAGGTAAGGGTGATTTTGGTGTTTAATCAACCCTCACAAGTTGTGGTGATTTTCTTTTATGTTGTGTATTCTCCACTGAGTTCCACCAGCTTTTATAAGTCCAAGAGGTCCCCAAGAACGTATATGAAGAGTTTCTTTGGACAAGTGATCAGTCACAATGAATGAAATGTCCCATCAATGTGAGCTTGTGAAACTGCCACTAGAAGTATGTCATACTTTTCTAAATAATCACCGGACATTTTCCCGACACCATCGTACTTCCTATAAAACCGACGTACATTTAAGTTAGTCATAATTCTCACACAACTTGCGATACTGTCGTACTTTCACCAAGATCGGCGTACTTTTGGTCTTTACTCTTGTTTAATATTTCTAAGTCTTTCCTTTCAACGACCATTTGGTTGTGGTAATTTTAAGCTTCAGTCCTTGCTCCTATTATATTGATTCATCGATCCTACACAATCATTTATCTATTAAGTATCAAAAGTTCTATTATTAAGTATAAATAGGTATATAAATTACGTAATATCACGGGTATAAATATGTATATTTTGAGTGTTATCAGAGTTATGGGATTGAAGGATTTGGCCTTTGTATTTATACTAAATACATAGCCTTTTAGATCCTTCTTAACTTAATCACCAAGTTAATCCACCTCCTCTTTTCCCTTTGTGTTAGTCGACCCATATTAAGGGTATATTAGGGATTTCCTAATCTTTGATTTGTTTATTTATTTATTAATAGAATACTAATAAACAANGGTGATTTTCTTTTATGTTGTGTATTCTCCACTGAGTTCCACCAGCTTTTATAAGTCCAAGAGGTCCCCAAGAACGTGTATGAAGAGTTTCTTTGGACAAGTGATCAGTCACAATGAATGAAATGTCCCATCAATGTGAGCTTGTGAAACTGCCACTAGAAGTATGTCATACTTTTCTAAATAATCACCGGACATTTTCCCGACACCATCGTACTTCCTATAAAACCGACGTACATTTAAGTTAGTCATAATTCTCACACAACTTGCGATACTGTCGTACTTTCACCAAGATCGGCGTACTTTTGGTCTTTACTCTTGTTTAATATTTCTAAGTCTTTCCTTTCAACGACCATTTGGTTGTGGTAATTTTAAGCTTCAGTCCTTGCTCCTATTATATTGATTCATCGATCCTACACAATCATTTATCTATTAAGTATCAAAAGTTCTATTATTAAGTATAAATAGGTATATAAATTACGTAATATCACGGGTATAAATATGTATATTTTGAGTGTTATCAGAGTTATGGGATTGAAGGATTTGGCCTTTGTATTTATACTAAATACATAGCCTTTTAGATCCTTCTTAACTTAATCACCAAGTTAATCCACCTCCTCTTTTCCCTTTGTGTTAGTCGACCCATATTAAGGGTATATTAGGGATTTCCTAATCTTTGATTTGTTTATTTATTTATTAATAGAATACTAATAAACAACTAATAAGTATTTTAACAAATTATTTATTAATACGCTATATAATAAATAAATAAGCAAAATTGACTTATAAAGCATTTTGGTATTAATATAATATACATACATTATTCATATTATAACTTATGGTATCTAAGCGTATTTGTGTGTGACTCCATAGGCTAACATATACTTAGTCATATACTTATGTAATGTGCCTTGAGCATATTCCATCAGCTCTCATTTGCGAATGGCACACTTACCTTGTAATTATACAAGCAAAGATTAGCGTCTAGCAACACGCCAATGCCCCTAAAATATGTGAGGTTTCTTTAAACTTTTTAAGGATAATGGTTTATCATCATTTTTTTTTCCAAAAACTTAGTTAAATATAATACATGGACTAAAAGCATTCTTATTTGTTTAACTATTCTGTTTCTTGACTTTATATATTGAACTAGATTACCAAATTAATTCAAGATTCAGCTTAATTATATTTGGACATGGCCATTTGCAAATCTATTCAAATTGTCAAGGGGCCCAGAAGTATCCAATTCCATGATTCTTGAAGGAACAAATCCCATCTTGACAACACGTGTTAGTCATGTGTTTTCACATTATTCCCAATGTTGATTTTTATAGCAGGTTTGTTTAGGATAACATTTGATCATATCAAAGAAAAATGTTCCACACATGCATAAGCTGCGAGTGTCTCAACTCTCAAGTATAAGGAACCAATTGACTTAACCATTTACAAGTTTTCACTACAGAAATCCATGTAGTGAATTCTTGTAGGTTGGATTCATCCAATATTTATCTCTATAAATACATGTGAATCTGATTAGTATAACTATTAAATATTCATTCATGAATATAATCAACATTCTCATATTTGTCTTAATTTGATGTTATTCCTATATCGTCAACCGACAATGGATAATTTAGAATAATAATTATTGTGGATTTAAGCATCCAAATGTTTAAGGCAAATAATATAAAAGAAAATGATGCAGCATCAAGTACATCAATTTCAATAAATAATATCGATGTTTACATTTAATTATTCAAATACTAAAAACATAAATTACATAATACTACTCGGAGGTCGAAGCCTGGTATGTGCTATTTTACACATACTTTTGACCTTAGTTTAAGTGATAAAAAGACCAAAAACTAACGTGAAACGCCAAAGATATCGTGTTTTTGTGTTTGTGACTATGCAGGAAAGGATATTGCAAAAACAACATAAAAAGCAACCAAAAAGCCCTAAACGAGCACGAGATATGGAAAAGAGTGTGAAAGTGAACCCGAAGATGATATCTATTCAAGAAAAGCCCGTGATGACAAAGTTATTTCTTAAAGGCTCGAGAAAACGAAAGAGATGCTTAATCGAAGTTCAAAGCTAATTATTACGATAAGCTTCACAAATCCGAGCAAGAGATCACTTTTACATCTTTGAAGACCTTTGGAAGAAACGTCAACACACTACCTCGAGTTACAAGGACTATAGTTTAATTTTTAAAACGTTTAGTAGTGTGTAATAGAAGTTTATGTGTTAATTTCATGAACGATAAGAGTAGAAGGGGCTTGATGTAAAAAGGACTCCACCTTGGATCCTTTAAATAGAAATCCCATAGCTTCATTATGAAGCTAGTCTTCAATTTATTTTTTTAGTCTTAAGTTTTATTAGTGTAAGTTTTTATTTTTAATGTCAAGTTTTATCTTTATGTCTTAATTTCTTTAGCTTATTTTTGTCTTAATCTTTAAACTTTCTTGCTTTTTCTTTACAAGTATTTCTTTTAATCTTTACACAACCTTATATAATTTTTCTCACCACCTTTGCATGGTTCTTGTTTCAAGTCGAATAACACAAATAAGCTAGGGCTTGCAAAACAAGTCGTGGCTTATTTGGGTTTTTCACTAGCTTATTTAATCTTTTAAACTTGTCTTTCATTAAAACCTTTATTAGTTTACGTTTAGATTTAAGTTTTTATTAAGTTTTATTAATTTTACATAAACTAGGACTTGTAACTTGTTCTTGTTTGGATCGTGGCTTATTTTGGCTTATATAAGTTCATTTTACTTTTGCAACTTTCCTTCATTAAGTCCTTATTAGTCTTTGTTGATTTTTAATCTTTTAGTCACGTTATAAGCTGTTTCTAAATCATTTTAGTTAGGTTTTTGCGAGTTGGATTTTTGGTCTAGCTTGCGAGTATCATGCTTTCTAATACCTTGCGAGTATGAAGTAAAGTTGTCTTTGCGAGTTTCATTTCTGTGGTGTTTGCAAGTTTCATTCTTATTCATTGCGAGTATCACCTTGTTCCAACCATTGCGAGTATGAGTCTCAAAATCCATTGCGAGTATGGTTTCTGTTTCAGATTGCGAGTATGAGCTTGAGTCAAATTATTGCGAGTATGGTTGTTGTTTCAAGGTTTGCGAGTATGATAACTTGTCTTTTGCGAGTATGAGTTTGTCTAATGTTTCGCGAGTATGGTTTCTTGTATACATAGTGAGTATGGTCTTGGAGTCTTAAGTCTTTGAGTCAAGTCTTTCCATTTCATTCAAAAGTCGAGTTAGACTTTAATTTACTTCATCGTTTATCGAGTGAAGTTTTATTTAGTTTATTTCTAAACGTTACTCCGTCGAATTTACTTAAAATCTTTTAACTTAGTTTATTTCTTTTCATCTTATTTTCTCTTCTTATAAAAGTCTTACTTTCATTTTACGTTTATTAAAATTTAAAAAACCCAAAAACATTTTACATTCTTAGTTTATTTTTCTTTCTTTTATTTTGTTTAACCTTTCTTTCTTTATTTTATTTCTTTTAACGTTTACGTTTTCTTTTCTCATTTATTTTAGTTTCTTTAAACACGTTTTCACTTTAGTTAAGTTTTAAATAAAGTTTAGTAGTGTAATCAAAACACAAATCATCTTTAAACCATTCACATCACATAACTCACGGTTTTGAACGACGAGATCAATTTCAACCCTCGTTGGGACTACGACCCGTGGTTTACAAGCTTCACCGCTTAGAATTCCACGATCAAAGCCCAATACCCCTTGCATGCTCAACATGTTTGGTTACAGACATTGGCTTTATGAACGGATCAACTAGATTATGATCTGTATGAACTTTACTCATTTTGCCTCTTTCAACTACTTCACAAATTTAATGAAATTTGCGAAGAATGTGTTTGGCGCCTCTCATAACTCCAGGTTCATTTGCTATAATAATAGCTCCACAATTGTTGCAAAAAAATTTCCATCGGTCTTTCAATACTAGGAACTACGTTGAGCCCAAAAATGAATTTCCTTATCCAAACAGCTTCCACAGCAACTGCTGAAGAGACTATGTATTCAACTTCTGTAGAAGACATCACTATTCTACTTTGCTTAGGACAACTCCAGTCAACTGTGCCTCTATTCATCACGAAAATGTAGAATGATTGAGATTTGTATTATCTTTATCAGTTTTGAATCCAACATTCGTGTAGCATTTAACACCCAACTCTTCATCGGAACCATCGCAACCAAAAAAACATATCATTGGTATTTCTCATATACTTTAATATGTTCTTTACAGCTGTTCAGTGACTTTCACCTGGATTCTGTTGGTATCTACTTGTCAAATTCTGTGTGAATGCCACATCAGGTCTTGTGCGTCTTACAACGTATATGATGGATCCTACGGCCGAAGCATAAGGGATTCCACTCATTCGCTTTATCTCTGCAGGTGTTGTAGGTCTTTGAGACTTTCTCAATTCTACATTATGCTACATTGGAAGACTTCCTCATTTAGAACCTTCCATCCTAAATCACTTTTGAATTTTGTCAATATACGCACTTTGACTTAGACCTAGTAATTGCTTTTATCTGTCTTTATAGATCTTGATTCCAAGAATGTGTAAAAATGATTAAGTTGGTCACAATGAAGGACTACACATGTAAGTTGGATATACTTGAAGGATAAAAAAAAATTAACTTTGAATGAAAGTCCATACATTTGTAACCCACATGACAATGTCATATAGCTTTCTCACAAGACTATGTGCGGATAATTTATTGGCCACATTTGTAAGTGTGATTGATTTTTTTATACATTCACAAGTGTGATAAAAACATAAACATTCTACACGTTTATTCAAGTGTAGAGATTTAAATTTGTACATTCAACATTTTTTTGAGGGTAAAGTACCTTATTTCACGACTTCGGTGACCAATGTATCTACTCGACTACTCATAGGAAAATCTTGTGAGACGAAGCAAAAGTTATTGCAAGATAACGTCATAGCTTTCTCAAGAATGGAAAATATAAACTACAACACAAAAATTGGGGCCATAACAATAGCACTCTCCATATACGAAAAATTTACATATTCATCAACATGGCATACGTAATCATCATATGTACCCATTTGGATGTTTGAACATTATGAATATTTATATATGACATAAATTCATAATTTAGACACTTGCAACAAAGATTAATTATTTAGCATACACAAGAGGTTCATGAAAGGTAAAATGCATCAAACGAGCAGATTGACATGACTGAAAGCCCCGGTTTAAGAAATCTCAAAGCCACACCACTTGAACTCCTTGTTGCACCGAGACTATTACCATATTTGTATCTCCATATAAATGTGGCAATAGTCTCGGTGCAACAAGGAGTTCAAGTGTGGTGGCTTTGAGAATTGTTATCCCATGGCTTTTAGTCATGTCAATCTGCTCATTTGATGGATTTTCGAACTCGAATCCATGTATTATGTTCGCTAGTATAAACTGCACTGCTTCAAGAGCAAAGGAGATTCCCGGACAAATTCTTATGCCACTGCCAAGTGGAATCAGCATCAAATGTTGACCTCTGACATCAACTTCCTTTGTCAAGAATCTCTCAGGTTGAAATTCAAATGGGTCATTCCATATATTAGAATCATGTTAAATCTTCCAGATATTCACCAAAAGCCGAGTCCCTTTAGGGATGGTGTAACCACCTACAACGCAGTCTTCACTGGACTCATAAGGAGAAGAAAGTGGCGCAGCCGGATAAAGTCGCATTGTTTCTTTAATAATGGCTTGAAGATAGACCAAGTTCTTCAAATCCGAGTCTTCTACTCTTCTTTCTTTTCCTAAATGGTTTTCAATCTCTTGTTGGGCTTTCTTTAACACAAGAGGGTTGTTAATATTGGATGATAATCCATTAATCCATGTTTAGGGGTCATAGTTTAATGTTTATGTATTTAAGGTTTAAGACTTTTAGATAGTAATGTTAAGTCGTATGTTGTATTTAGTGTATGGGTCAGTATGTATTGTTTATGGGTCGAATTGGGTTAAACCAACCCAGCCCATATGATGACAGATAGGGTAGTTATAAGGAACGGTTACATCACAAACCATCACAACGTTTGGATGAACCATTGTGTCGTTTAGGAAGCAACGCTTCATGTAGTATATATAGGATAGAAGTCATTTGTAATAGGTAACCTTTTCAGTTAATAAAACATCGTTTATAAAGGTTCAAGAACAGAATTCATTATATACAAAAGCGTGAGTATGTGTGTCGTGTATTTTGTTCAATAGACATGTTTGATTCGAACAAGAAAAGATTCGGATGGGACCAACAGTTAACTAGTAACACTAACGCCCATGTTAGGGTCACAGTTGTGGTGGTGCTGGCTGCAGCCAAAATGGCAAAAAAAGCAAGAAACTTTATTAGAGTTTATACCTATTAATAAATGATATGATAGTACTACTAGGATTAATGTAAAACAATTGTACCAAACATGTAGATTTGACAATAGTATCAATGCTAAAGCCATAATAATCTTGTTTTAGTTCTTCCTTGACACGAGATAACACTGCGGTCATGAAGACATCTTCTAGCTGCTGTGTTGAACTCATCTTCTTCTTGTGCTCTTGTAACCATCCATCGAGTATAACATCCATCTCTTTGGCTGTCTTCTTCATTTCCATCGCATAACCTCCTAGATCTAACCACCTAAAGCCTGGAATAAGTGAATAACATCTGATGGCACAACTGCACCCGATAGTTCCATAAACCGCCTAATGGGATTTTTGACTTGATCTGCATTTTGTTTGTCAAGTGAAAACTGATAACCGAATAACATCCTCGCATGCAGTCATGTTCAGGATTAAGTTCCCAAACCATTCTTTCATGTCAATCATTACCACTGCCGATGAGCCCTTATTTTTCATCCAAGTTCTATACATGTCTTTAGAGACTTTGATATGTGCTGGCATTTGAACACGCCGACGAGACGCCAGTTCCTGAACAACTGTCTTGCGCATCTTGCGCCAGTAGGATCCATTTGGTGCAAGTTCAAACATAGCATAGTTGTAGCCCATCAGCTCTCCTGCCATGGATTTTTGTTTGCTGGCAAAGACTCTATCATTGGTAGTCAAGCACTCTTTAGCCATCTGTGAATTGCTGACAACTAGAACACGATGGAGACCAAGTTTGATGGTGAAAATTGGTCCAAAATTGTCAGCCATAGAACCTAAAAGCTTGTGAATAACTCGAGAACCAGAAAAAAGATGCAAGTGACCAATTATCGGCCATGAGCCTGTACCTTCGCTTCTGGTACTGACTCACCCGGTCCCTTCATAACCCTCTTTTTTGTCCACGGCAGATGACCAAGAAGAAGGAAACATAGATTGGATAGCAGGATTATAAGTGATAAAACTAAATCCATCACAATCTTTTGTTGCAACAGAAGGTTTACAGAAATTAAAGATAATGTATATCACAACCTGGATTACAACACTCATATATATAACACATTGCATTATGTGGCTAAGTTAGCTTTATTGGCTCTATATGATGTTGATGTTTATCAACACGTGAATAACACATTTCACAACACGTACTAGTATACAAACTGTACCACATTTATTCGTACAATAATGCATCAAAGAGACTAAAATCACATCTAGTAGTGTGAAACTGTTGTTACCCTTTCGGTATTAGATGGGAGGTGATTTGCACACTCCCAAAAATGATTGGCACACTCAAAATGTGAGTGTGTTGACATTTATACCCTTACAGGATAAGAATAAGTCCAAACAATGTGAGGGTATAAATATCAACACACTCACATTTTGAGTGTGCCAATCATTTTTGGGAGTGTGCAAATCACTTCCCGTATTAGATACCCATCATTTCATTGTAAATACTGATTTACAACTCAAAAAATTACCTTTCCTTTTTATTTGAAGATTTTCATTGTATTCAAGTAGAGAAATAATGGGACATATAAATATATATGTGCCTAGACAGCGTAGTTAGACGTATAAAGTTGCATGACAGACACCATCTTGCTGGTTGCACCTAAGGGTGTTATCTATTCACAAACCATAAAAAACAACAGATATGTTTAAACATGTAATTAGTAATGATATTGAAGCAAATTCATATTCAACGAACAACCAAATAGCTAGTAAAATATTGTCAAACTAGACATATTAATTTGGACATGTCGACCGGTTGACATGTTTAACACAAAATCGACGTTGTGTGTTGGTATTATAGAATCAAAAACAAGATAATTTTTTTGTGATCCACATTTGTAGCCAAACAGTGGTCTGGGCCATTAAGGATGGCTGGATGGAGACATATTATGGTCATGAAAATATAAGCCATGGGTTCACACAGTTATTAAACCATGTATATACATGAGTCCATGCCACTACATCAACTTCCACTTTTGCGGTCCATCCTAATTTCATACCTTCATTTCACATTTGGGTTTAAGTCAATAGTAATCATATACTTGATTGAGTGCATCCTTATCTTCAAACGTAAACTAGTGACCCATAAGTATAAACCGTACTTATAGTGTCATTGCAATAATAGCTCAATGGTGAAGACATCTAGCTAGATTAACATCTTGAGGCCGGGTGGCACTAGTCTGAAAATGGTCACGAGTATACCCCTGTTAAACCACGTAAATTTTAGTTGTAGACTAGCCCCCCGGGGTAATATGAATACAAGCGAACGTTCATAATTCACGTTTTTATGTTAAAGCATTTCTCAACTTCGTATGAATGGTTTTGCTATATACTAGTGGAATCTACCGTAGAATAATGATGAAAACAGTGCAGGACGAATTGAAGACTCGAAAAGTGAAGTTTTCATATTTGCATTGCCATTTTTTATTCGATGGGTCATGCGAATTACCATGGAAATATATAGTCCAATTCAAATATAAGTAACAGTAAATAAATAAGAATCATGTGACTTATGCACGTCAAAACTGAACCAGGATGAAGTTTCAATCTGTTATTTGTGAATTTGGTCGCAGTGTTTGTACAAAACAATGTTGCATTTTGCCTAGACATTACATCAAAGATCGAGTCAACTCAAGTTTTCATATTAATCATGATTGTCACTGACCGAGTCATCTCAAGTACATTTCATATTATTAAAGCATGCTTGGTTTTAGGTATAAGAGTTATTGTTGTTTTCGCAACGGTATTACATGACTAAGTCGTTAGTTCGTTAGGTACTGTAGTAATCAAGGTCGAGAAGTATACATCCGAAAAGATACACATTTAATTCACATAAAGGTGAACACAAGAAAAACAATCCAACGGTTTTGCATCGCATATGTCGTAGCTAAAAGTAGGTCGTCTCGAATAGTGGTATTGTTGTAATCTTTTATCGATAATGCGATACATAAATTACATTCACGACTTCAGTGCCAAATTTATCTGCTCGTATGAAATTTTGTGAGACCCAAGCAAAAAGTTTGGCAGTGATTATTAAATATTAATACGTGTATTTGTCTAGTTTCGAACCCGAGACCACGATTTTTGCACACTTTACGTATGGTAATCGATGTAAATAATTAATATATATATAGTTTTATTAATATTAATATCACAGATATTTATTAGGG
>LBNU01004596.1:99293-122990 GCA_014162995.1 Artemisia annua | reverse complement strand
GGGAGGAGGACATGCTGAGCTTTCTGATACTATGAGTCGGACCAACAATATACTTGACTTTAATTGATCCCAATACTTCTTTTTGCGTCGATGTTATTTGTGCTACTTGCATTAAAACATCTTGAGGCTGTTGGAAGATCGATCGCCGTTTGATGTGTTTGCTTTCTTCTCATATTGCTTTGCTCCTTCTTTTCAACTTCTATTGCAAGTCCCAAGATGCATATGCCTTCAGATTTTACCTTATTGGTATTCGCAGTCATGTAGATGTTGCCCAATGATTTGATGTTAATATTTGATTATGTCACTAGTTATCGGGGCATTATTATTGAAAGTGCTAAATTTAATATTATTGTATCTATTGGTCGTTTCGTATAACAATGCTTGGGTGACGGGCGGGAGCGGGCTGAACTTACGGGTATGAATCGTTGCCTATGATCTGTTCAGATTCTTGTTTGGTGGCATATCGTATACCACAGACGAGATATAGGTGTCTTTTATGCATATATGATATTTGTCTGTGCAAACGATATAGGACTTGTATATTTCCACTTAAAGTTCTTAAAAGATAGCAACCGGTTCACATTCGTGATGGGATGTGATGGCCACTAGGAACTCAGATATACAACTTAGACACAACGTGAATTGATATTTAGCCGAACGATTAAGCAATGAATGTATGACACACATAGGAATATGATTTTTACGGTGACGGTTTTTGCTACTCTCATCAATCGTGGATGTCAATTCTATCGCTGAGTTGGTAAAATTTCTCATCTTACTGAACAAGAATATTACAACTATAATATAAATCTTGATTCCGTAAGTTTATTTATGAGTGTTTCATAGTATTTAATGTATGGAGTGGGTAGTAAGGATGGTTGAGAGGAATTGAGAGGAACGCGGGGCCGTCTATTATGTGGAACACAAGATTAAAAGATAAACACAGCAGGTACGTATCCCAATTCATTTCGTGATTCGGACATTCCGAATATCGCGATTATACAAGGCAGCGGAGGGGGAGAGCGAGGACAGTACCGTTTTTGATTCTTTGCTTTTCATCGATGGCGCGACCGTGAGCGAGCGCGTATTCATATTGCCTGGACTGAAATATAAACTACTTGCGTGAATTTGCACAAGTTGGAAGAGATAGATTCATTGCTTAATCGGATGAACATAAACATCAGGTTTGCTGTTTCTTCTTTTGTGAGACGAAGTAAAACAGAAGTATATAAATGCTATGTTGTTTATGAATGTATTGATTAATGTTGATTACAGAACTGACATATATATACTGATTGAATCGGTGTCTTCAAAGAGACATGTCGATTCTTTTTCCTAAAACGTTATATCCTTATGTTCTAGTAATGTGTTATTTGGAGCGCTAATAACGGTTTTTACTTTTATCCGTTTCTACCTTCATTTATGTACCAGCAATACTCGTTTTAATAAATACAGAATTTCTAACTAATTACATAATTAGTTCGAAATAAAACCTTTACATTATTTTTTATAGCATATACTAATTTACAAATTTTCTTAACCAAACATTATACTAAGTAACTTTAGTTTGTTTATATCCAATATAAGGAATACTACACTTTATCCAAGGCCTTACATCCACTATAATATCACAACAAGTTAGAGCAAAAATACCTGCAAAAAGTCTTATATTTAGTATGATTCAAATAGGATAATGATCATTAACTCGATCGACACTCTAATGCTTCCTTATTAGCAACTCTATTGTCACATTTATCTGCATGTGTGTCTAATTGAATTTTATATACTTGTGCTGCATCATAATGTAGCACAATAAGCTTTATCTTTTGCGTCCACAGGAAATTTGATGCATATCAAAATGAGACAAACTAATTGGGAGAGGGAGTGGCGAGAGGCGTAGTGATTGAAGAGGAGAGTTTCAAGGTGTAGGCAAGTTCGATTCTGTAGGGCGATGGATGAGAGATAGGTGATTTATATCTTAAACATGCATTGTTTCACCAGTGTCATCGTGATGAATTGTAACTTTTGATCATGATGTATGATTAAAGTAGCTACGGGTCTGTGGTCCCGGATCATGATGCAAGTCCATAAAGTGTAAACAGAGCTGATTATGAATTAAACTTGCTCTGTAGATTGAAATCAGGAAAGACAGGTGTTATTTTTTATTGACGGTATATAAATTAATTTGTATATATAAACAATTGTGATAAACAAAAATCTAACTCTTGAAGAGATCGTCGTTATTGGCCTCATTATGAAGTTGATAAGAATACTGATGTTATATCTTTTTGAATAACGTATCAATTAGTATGCATCATATTAAAATGTTGATAAAATCAATGCAAAAATACTATTTCTGATTGTAGTTAGATAATGTAAAGCGGTGGGTAGGCATCTACACTAAACACATTCGTCTGTGGATAATGACAACTATTGAAGTTTGAGTGTTTGATTCAAACAAATAATTCCAGCAAATTAAATTTTAAGTTTGTTACGAGTTATATATTATGTCATATACATATACCTAACGTATTTTAACCCATTAAAACAATTCTTTTTAATGTCCTGATAATCAGCCTAAGATATATCATTCATATTCAGCCATAAACACCCCTGAGCTAATCAAGGCCAATCCGAACACTATTATAATCACTACGACAATTAGCAACCCAACAATAGGGTTTCTGTCCCAGATTTGCGAGGTTTAATGTCATATATCCATAATACACAATAAAGCCATACGAAAATCCTTTAAAAAATAAGATCATTACCCTTTTTGATGGATATTTACCTATCATTGGATGCATACTGTAGTTGACCTATATCGATGTGTCAAGAAAGTGGTACAATATATTACTAATTCCATTTTTTCTTCTTTGAGGATTTAGCTATAGATTTTTTGGTACAACGAATCCCACTATTATTCAGACACGACTACATCTGAAGGGTGACAACTTTTTTGGATAGCCCGGAATCAGCGCAGGTGGATAAATATACTATCACGTCGGGGAATCCCTCTATATCCATCTATATCTTAGAGAAAGCTATGAACACCTCTCAGATGTTTAGAATTGTGATATTATCAATCCCCATGAATTCAAGAACGCTATAGTATCCATGTTACTATATTTATTTATAATTCTGTTAAATTATCTCAAATGTAAAGCCTTCTATCACTCACCTCTATACTTGATGTCTACGCTTCGCGCAATATGTGTTCATCTTGATATTCCACGCCAATACATTATATGCTACGCTCATGCAGTTATGCAAATTCTAACAAGATGATGTCATCCAGCTTTCTCAAGAATGGATAAAATCCCCACGGAGGTTCACCTGCGCTGATTCCGGCTATCCAAAAAGTATTCAACCCTGAGATTGTCGGCTCGAAATGTGGAGTTGAAAGAACTAGATAAATCCAAAAGAAGAAAAAATGATAAATTATATAGTCAAACTACCATAGGAAAATCCATAAAGGGTATCTTTTTTAAGGATGTTGTAGGCTTATGTGTTTGGATTTGCTACCGTAAGAAAACATCTCGGAAACCAGTTGGGGCTAATGTCGTAGTGATTATATAGTGTTCGATTGCTTGATTTAGCTCAGGGAGTGTTTGGGTGATATAGATGATTATTACTATTAAGGATTAAAAAAATTGTTTTAATGGGTTAAAAACGTTAGGTTCTGTTAGATATGCTTACTGTAACAACTTAAATTAATTTGCTGGATTATTTGTTGAATTCAAACACTCAAACTTCAAGTGTCATATCCAACAACGAATGTGTTGGTGATCGCCTACCCACCGCTTTACATTACCTATATTTATTTATGAGTGGCTAAATTGAGTTCTATTTTTTTCAAAAGAGTATATATAATGTATATATAATGAGCCAACAACGACGTTTTCAAAGAGTTAGATTTTTGTTTATCACATTGTTTTATACATATTTCCACGAGCTATACATGTCTTTCTGATTTCATTAATTAGTAAGTTTAATCTTAGTGTGTTTCTTTTGGTGCATCAGATTTCCGTAGACGCAAAAGAAGTTTATATATTACATTCCAGCAACACAAGTTAATCACAGATGACATGGAGAAAGTGCATGTTTAAGAAATACACCATCTCCATTCAACACAGCCTACAGAATCGATTGCCTATTGAACTTACTAATTTAATCACTAAGTTTGAATATCTTAGTTTGTCTCTTTTGGTGCATCAAATTTCCGTGGACGCAAAAGAAGCTTATGTGCTACATTTGAGCAACACAAGTTAATAATCAATAGACAACATGCAGAAAGTGCATAGAGTTGCATAGGAAGCTTTAGAGAGTCGATCGGTTATTCTTATCCTATTTTGAGTAAATATAAGACTTTGAGGCTATTGTGGTATATGTGGACGTAAGGCCTTGGAGGTGATCTTTATTGGATGTTAAACTAAACTTAGTATAGTTTGGTTAGAAAATTGTAAATTAGAAAGTATAGGTATGTATTATGTAAAGTTTAGAATTCTGTAAACCGGTATTGGGCTGGGTCATAATGGGTAGAAACGGTATAAACCGTTTAGTTAGGTTACAACGTTTAGAATAGGTATAACGTTTAGAAAAGAATCGACATGTCTCTTGAAGACACCGATTCAATCAGTATATATATGTCAAGTTCTGTAATCAACATTAATCAATACAATTCAGAAATCACATATCAGTTTCTATACTTCTGTTTTATTTCGATTACAAGAAAAGCAACCTGTGTTTTGTTCATCATAGCAAGATTATATTCCAACAATTGGCATCAGAGCAAGAGTTTAATCGATCCAGGGAAGAACGAGTGTAAGTGGCCATCGATTGAAAAGCAAGAATCAAAAGCGAATGGTTGTTGTACAACCTGGTGTGTAGCGATATTGGAATCACGAATCAGAAAAAGAAGGAGACGTCCGGTGTTTGCCCTAATCGACCGGTTTTAATTCTTTCAACCTATTTACTATTTACTACTCCATATAAATTAGGAAAAGTTTTTATTGATTGTTAGTAAGATAGAAATTTCCCACTAGCGAGAAAAATCCCGATTGATGAAAGTAGCAAAAACCGAATCATATTCCTTTTACAAAATCCTTAGTGGCAATATCCTTAGTGGCAATATCCTTAGTGGAACATCCTTATGGCAATAAGAACTTAGTGGAACACAAGTCCTTCCGTGGCACAGTAAATAGCAAAAAGAAACTGAGTGGTACAAGCAAAACAAAGAAAGATAGGAAAGAAAGAAGGCTAGAAAAGACTAAAGCCACGTCAAAGCATACGAACGAAAAGAACCAAAATATTGCACTAATGCCCGAACTCGTAAGTGACGACAACTACACAAATGGGCATCATGCTGGAAACAATATTGAAGGCATATGGCTTTGGGATGCAATAGAAAGTGAAAGAAGGGACCAAAGCAAATGAGAAGAATGACCACAACAATCAAAGGCAATGATCTTCCAACATTGCCTCCCAAGATGTTTGTAATGCAAAGTAGCCAATACTCGGACCTGGGCAAAAGAAGTATCGGGAATCCAATTAAAGTCAGTATTTGGGGGGCCGACCTTAGTTCCAAAAAGGCAAGATGCACAACTTTTAAGAAGTGAACTAGAACTCTACGACTGAAACCGGATGAAAAGTAAGTGATTTGGGGAAAAGTTCAGTAGTATGAAAGCAAAGTTTAAAAGCCTTGGTGGAAAGTTGAAAGACCAAAGTGTTAGTAAGAAAACTACTCAACTCCCTTCCACAGAAGTTTTTACCATAGTGGCGTCTATCGAGCATATCAAGAAATTGAACATGAACATTTGAAGAAGCATAAGACGAATAACTGCTTTATGAAGAGACTCCAAAAGTCCAAGCGAAAATGAAGAAATCATCAAGACAACTTCTAATGGCCAACGTTTCAAAATCAGGCATGAAGAGCGATGAAGAAACTTTAACAAAAAAGAGGTACCAATCGAGGAGAACCAAGACATAGTGACAGGAAATGCTACAATGTGACAACTATGGACCACCTTTCATGACTGCGACCAAATGGAGAGGAGAAAGAACAACAATGAAATCACATAGAACAATATGGAAAGACAAGAAAGTAGAATCTCTTCTCGCTTATTACTACTGATGAATGAGGCGTTACTGTGGAACGAAAGTCAAGAAAGTTAGACTCCCATGGACAAGTTTAGTTTATGGGGAGTATTGTGATGTTAAACTAACACTTAGTATACGTTTTGGTTAGAAATTGTAAATTAGAAGTTATAGTATGTTTGTAAAAGTTTAGAATTCTGTAAACCCGTATTTGGGCTGGGTCATAATGTACGAAACGGTCATACAATCGTCTTAAGTTACGGTTACAACGGTTTAGAATAGGAATACACGTGCCTCTAACAGAATCCGCACACTGTCTCTTTGAAGACAGCCGATTCAATCAGACTACTCATCACGTGTACGTGTCTGAATAATTTAATCAAGTCGACCAATTCAGAAATCATACCTCAGTTTCTATACTGTCTTGTACTTAGTCCTCTCGATCAAGAACAGCAACGCTGTGTGTGTTGTTCATCACGTACGGACACGAATGTATGACTTCCGCCCAACCCCACGATCCCGTCTTATCTAATTCTATACCATTCACAGCTGACGTTGATCGTATTTTAGATATTGCACCGATAGGCTGGGGCACGACATTATTGCCCCCGAGCGGAGGGCGGACTTGACGCAATACTCCTTTTATTCACAAGAGCCAATAAACCCACTACACAACATATTCTGTAAGCACGCCCCTGCTAACTTACGTCCATGTTTATGCAAGCAAATTCATATGTCAACGACAAGATCAACATAGCTAGTAGCATATCGGTCAAACTCACATATTACACCCTTGGACAGCCCCCTGTCCCGGTCCATCATGTTTGACGTAAAGCTGACGTCTGTGTTGGTATTATAGCATAAACCACTCACATGCGATAAGCCAGGTCAGTGTCTCTTCTTATGCTGAGTCCGCACACATCTTGTCGAGCCAACCAGTCGGGCTGCTGGCGCGACTGATCAGTGCCTCCACAGGGACTGGCTCGACTAGACGAGCAGTATCAGGTCATCGTAAACGTATAGAGGATGGGTTCCACACAGTTGTCCTAACACCCATCCGTCTAAATGGTCCATGCAAGTATCAACTTCCACGCATTTTGCGGTTCATCCTAATTTTCATACCCTTCGATTATCGCATTTGGGTTTAGTCAATAGGTATAGTCATATACATGGATGAGTTCATCTTTATTTTCAACGTAAACTAGTGATCCATGAATTATATACATGGATGGAGATTAAGGCATCTAGAGTGAAACAGGGTTCATGAGTTCAAATCATATTTGCACATCCATTTTTGACTTTATAAGGGAAAAATTTCTGGTTTGCCACTTTGCCATTTTTATTCGTGGGTCATGCAAATTACCATGGAAATAGTCCAATTCAAATATATGAAACAGTAAATAAATAAGAATCCTGTGACTTATGCACGTCAAAACTGAACCAGGATGAAGTTCGATCAATCTGTCATTTGTGAACTCCGTTGCAGTGTTGTGCAAAACAATGTCGCATTTTGCCTAGACACGACATCAAAGATCGAGTCAACTCAAGTACATTTCATATTAATCATGATTGTCACTCACCAAGCCATCTCAAGTACATTTCATATTAACATGCTTGGCCTGGGTATCATAATTGTTGTTTTCGCAACGGTATTGCATGACTAAGTCGTTACTAGCTTGTACTTAGGTACTTGTGGGTACTCAAGGCCGAGATAGGGCATACTAGCGAAAAGATACACACTTAACATAAAGCCATAAAGGTGTACACTAGGAAAACCAAGTACTAACTACTATCAGTGGCGGCGATTAGCATGTGCAAGTGGTGCAACCGCACCGGGCCCCCATTTGTAAGGGGTCCCCAACTGAGTATACATTCATTAATATTTATAGTTTTATATATAAACATTTTAAATTTTTAGTGTCTTTGTTAAATACTATCAAAGTTGAACCGGGCACATAGAAAAAATAGAAGACAAACTTTGGGCCACATACAAAAAGAGTGAAAGAGTTGGATTATGGGGGGCCTCACTTGTAATTTCGCACCGGGCCCCCCAAATCAATGGGAAGGCCCTGATTACTATATATTAGTCTACTCCGCGAAAGGTTATTATTGAATACTAACCACATATATGAGCCAATATTAGAGTACAAATTCTATTACGTGTAAATTTTCATATACTAGATCTTTTAGCATATAAATAGGAATGTTTCTTTTTAATTAACGAACGAATTTGTTGAGTCTTGTTCAAGCAAAGGCTAAATCAGTCACCGATCACTTTGTCGACTCAATGTGCAACTTCGTTTTCTAAATTCTGATCATCTATACGTTTGTTTGACATATATGGTAACATGCATGCTTAGATAGCATACAACTTGTAGATGGGACAGCGTTTGCCAAATATGCCATATCTAAAGCCATCCCTACACATTAAAACGATAGAAATAAGCCGAAATATCGATAAGGTTCATTTGCTAATGTTTACGTTTTGTGAGAGTGTGTAATGTATGATGTAACTGTACACCACAACCAGCTTTTATCACAATTATACACAGGGGTGGAGCTAGCACGGTGACTAGTGAGTGTTGAGTCACCCCTAATTAACTCACTTTATTAATTAGTTATCGGTAAAATAGCTAGTTTAGTAATAACTTTTGCAGTCAGCCCCCCTTAATCATATAGATATGTTAATTAAAGTTTTTTTTTTTTTTTTTTAAAAAACGTACAACCTGAATAATAAAATACAACACTAAAATGGATATACTTGTCGAACTATGATTTCCTAAATTTAATTTATTCTTTTTAGTCATTATGGTAATTTTAATGTATTTTTATTCGATTTTAAATTAATAAGCTTCGGCTCTAACTAATTCGTCAAACAGTTTTATAAAAATATAAGCTTCAACTTTCGGCTTATAATCTAAGCACCAGCTCTAACTCCAGCCCCAACCACAGCTTAGCTCTAATTCATTTCACCAAACATACCATTATCGTTTCTTATGTAACTACACTATGCAAACCATAATGACCCTAGCTAGAAGTCACTAGCCCTTTCCTTTGTAGGTACAAATGTGTGTGGCAAGGAGTTAAAGACGCACTGAAAGTTTGAAGTGACATACCCAATGCTCTTAGCAATGTGTATATCTCAATACACGAAAACTTAAAGTTACCACCACTACTAGAAGTGCCTATACGTGTTGTTTTGTCCTTATTATTTTATTTCTTTAGTGAATCTTCTAAAATCAATATATAAATATATAATATGAATCAGGTGGCAACAATATTTATTTACACCTCACACCATGAGGTGAGGAGAATAGTGTATGAAATAAACAAGAAGTGCATTTAAGGTGATTGTGCCAATGTATTGGCAATCTTCCACCATTATTGGATCTTGTTTACACCATCATTCTAGATGGTTTATATTTGTTCCAAGGTAGTTAAAATAACCCAATGTCCTAATCATATAACTTATAAAGTTACTAGTATAATTTAATTACTTTTTTGAAAGGTTATTAATTAATTAGTGGAGCCTTTTGTATGTGGAAGTTTGATATCACGCTTATTTT
Organism: Artemisia annua; assembly: GCA_014162995.1. Taxonomy (NCBI): domain Eukaryota; kingdom Viridiplantae; phylum Streptophyta; class Magnoliopsida; order Asterales; family Asteraceae; genus Artemisia; species Artemisia annua. The sequence goes on along the minus strand of LBNU01004596.1, from coordinate 113,328 downwards.
TGATAAGTTTTAGTGCACACATGTGTTTCTTGTAATTTCTTTGGATTAAGATTCCTTTTTCTAATATAACTTTTTGCTTTTACAAAAAATATAATTACACATTTGCTTTTAGTGTGATCATTTGTCACGGTATATCTTTTAGTTTACTAATCTTTTTCTTAGAGTGCACGATGTGGATGATGTTATAGCTTTGTTATAGTCATTAAATGTTATAGCGTATGCGTCATAGCTATGGCGAACGATTCTGTTTTCATTTTCATTTGTTTTTCTTTGAACTAAAGTATATATAAAATGTGTTTTTTGGTCGTGTGTCATATATATATAAATGTTATAAAAAAAGGTATTTTCTTGCGTGTGTTATATGGCAAAACTAACATGACGGAATGTATACGTGTAAGCAAAGGATAGCGCATTATGTTCCATTCCATGAAGATTTATTATATGAAAAGCTTGTAAAATAAATAAGTCGTGAATTATATGGGCTACTATTAAGTTAATACACAAATTAAACATCTCTTTTGCTGGTTTAAAGATTTATTTGATAGCCATAGGACGAGTTACACACTTACACATGGTTATAAAACTAAGTTATCACGATAAAAGTTAAACATAAAATAACACAGTGGTCTTTTATGTCGTTCTAGATATGATGCGACATGCATGTTTTTTTAGCTATTATCATGTTATTTATTTGACTCGTAAAATAACTTATGTAAACTCATTTACAAAAAAATTGGTCGGCATAAAAAGCTAAAACCCAAATGACAAGTCAGTTTGAAGATATTAAGAAATAAGTAGAATCAATATCACTTAAAATGTTTGGAATTTGGTAAATACACTTTTTTTTTTGGGTACTTATCTAATCGATCGATGTCTTTCTTCCATTTATAGCCTAAACAAAAATAAAGCAAACATATGCATGCAAATGTTCTTTTATATAAATAGACACACATACAACATCGCCGAAACATGCAATAAAACTAAAGAACAAATAGGTCAATCCGCGTCGAGAAAAATGTGAACCATTAATCACATTTGCCTCGTACACAAGCCGAATGTAACTGAAAGTATCTATAATTCGTGACTAGCTAAATTATTTTTAACCCTTAAACAACATATGATGGTGATGGAAATGATGAGTATGAACAAAGGATATATTTGAAAAATACATGTATATCAAAACCCGAATTGAATATTCAACGAAGAAGAGATTAATGATTGACACGTACGTTGACATTTTGCAATAATCCAAATTAGAATGTTAATGACACCACATACACAGAATGACAGAAATTGATATGATATCTCATATATAGTCCAAAGTTGACTGATATTACTAGTAGTTTTTCATTTTTAGTGCAAAATAAGTTATTTTGTACACACATATAAAAATCAGAGAGAATCATCGTGGAACACATGACGACGAAAAATATGAATGTCAAATATCTGTTACTAAAAAGAAGAATGTTAAATATGGATATTTGTTATGCAAAAGTTAAAATAGAAGTGACACATATGTTATTTCGATCGATTCACTTCAAAACTAGCTATATGAGATCAAATGACTAGTACTAGTACAACTCCTTCCCAAAAAACTATAATAGAAGTTGTACAACTTAAAATTTATCTGTAAATGTTTTACAGATGTTCTAAATTATGTGATAAAAAACAAAAAAGACGATAATATATAGCCGGGGGCGGACCGAGAGGGGTTCTAAAAGGTGCACGAGAATCTTATGAAGTTTTCTTGCGTAGTGTAGAATTATGTCAAATATACATATTTTTTCTTTAAATGATCTGATCTTTAATTTTTGAGACAATTTTTGATACTTTTTCATAAAATAAACCCGATTACTCTCCACTTTTTATAGCATAAGTATCCAAGTCTTATTTAGTACACCAACATTCGTTATTCTGTTAAAGAAGTTAAAATTTTAACAGATTTAACAAATTAAAACGACCAAATCTACTAAACAAATATAAGATTTACCCATTTTACATTTTTACTCGACAAGAACATTTTGTCATCAATATATTCCCCAAATTTGACAAACATATATATGCACGACCACATGGACCAATATTTAGGAATTTATTGTGCCACTTTATAATTAAAGCACGCACACGCTAATCGTACAACTCAAAATTTCAGAATCATAAGTTACAATTTTTTCTTCCATACGTTCACACTCTTATTTTGTAATTTTGTTTTCTTGTTCATCTATATATAAACACCATAACATATACTCATTCAACACCATCCATCAACACATACATAACTTGACACAAAACTCACACTAGCTAGCAAGCATGGCTTCACTTAACTCGACTGCTTTCTTGTTTTTCTTGTGTGTTTTCGTGTTCGGGTCAAGTGTGTTGTGTGAGTCAGTTCCCGGACTTTACGTGTTTGGAGACTCGTTAGTCGACGTTGGAAATAATAACTATTTGTCCTTGTCCCTTGCAAAAGCCGATTTTCCTCATAATGGTGTGGACTTTCCCACCGGGAAAGCTACCGGTCGGTTTAGTAATGGGAAAAACGCAGCGGATTTTCTAGGTATGCTTCTGTATTTGTTGCAAAACAAACAATAAAAAGCTAAGGGCGCGTTTAGTAAGGAGGTTTTCCAGAAAAAATTTTCAAGAAAATCTAAGAGAATAGAAAACGCGTTCAAATTGAGTTTTTTCCAAAAGTTTTTTTGGAAAAATGGAAAAGCTGTTTTCCAAGTTTATAACTAAGTTTTGGAAAACTCCCTTTATGAGTTTTCTATAGGTTTTCCATTTTAGAAAACTCCGTCTAAACACGTTTTCAAGTGTTCTCTAGAGAGAGAATAATCCCCCATTCTCCAGAAAACTGAAAAATGAAAACTAGGAAAAATTTTCCATTACTAAACGCGCCCTAAATATTCATGAGAAACGTGAAAAGTTGTGCATCACCTTTACAGAGTTGTGCATTGGATTTGTTAATTGCTTACCAATTACCATGCACAACTTTTGTAAAATCCTGATGCACAACTGTTACTAATCTACTACGTAGTAAATAAAATTTAACTCCGCGCAAATTTTACTAGCTCATGAAAAACTTCCTAAGCATTTATAAATATATGTACCTTTTTATTTGATCTGACTTATTAATTTGATTTGTTTTGGTGATCGACAGCTGAAAAGGTCGGATTACCTTCTGCGCCACCATATCTATCACTCGTGTCGAAGTTTAAAAAGTTGAGCAGCAGCAGTGCAACGGTCGTCACAGGAGTCAGTTTTGCATCAGGAGGTGCTGGGATCTTCAATGGAACAGATGAACTATTTGTAAGTATACATAAATCTTTATTCATTTTGTGATTCATGTATATATTCATATGATTAAATGAACAAAACTTATATAATAAAATGTGGAAGTCACTTAGGATATAAGATCCTAAACAACACACGCACTTATATATATATATATATCTTGAGCAACACACACCTGCACTGGACCGGATCAGGTCCTCTTAAAGAAGCAGTCTCTACTTTCAGGTTTAGTGAGGTCCAGAAAAGCCACTAACATTTGCATGGGAATCATATTCTTTACGTAAGTGACCATTCTTCCGCGTTATAAAAAAGTGCTAACTTTTTTATATGACTTTTTGGAAATCATACAAACTTTATTTTTCTCTATATCTGTATAAATAATGCACATATTCATTAACAGTCACTCTAAATGTTGGTTATCCAAAATGTGGTTTACTATAAGCTAACCAATACTTTAAGCTGAACTATCTTTACTAGTTAAAAGCATGAGTATACTAATAAAATTGTCATTATCATTCTTTCAGCTTTTATATATCATAAAGATAGACATGTATTTCAAGATAATAAGATTACTAAATAAACTTTGTATAAAAAAAATTTGAGATCCTCTTAAGTTGATATATAATGACCGGTAATGTTCTCTCACAAATATAATAATGGACCTACGGAGAGAGACGTTTTTTTTATTGTGAAAGAACATTACCGATAATGTTCATATCATCTTGAAATGATACGGATTTATAAAAAAGATTGGAAGAGCTTAATGCTTCTCACATGTGTATGAAATCAACAAAACAAAAACTTTTTGAAAAAAAAAATGTTATGCGGTGAACGTGGATCGAACACGTGACCTTCAGATCTTCAGTCTGACGCTCTCCCAACTGAGCTATCCCCGCAACATGTTTATAATCTTTACATTCACTTTTATAAAACATTTTTAAAAGCATTTTGTATATAAAAAGACCAAAAATATAAAAAAAGGTTTTTGCGGTGAAGGTGGATCGAACACCTGACCTCCAGATCTTCAGTCTGGCGCTCTCCCAACTGAGCTATCCCCGCATATGTTATTGACTCCCAATATAAAGCCTTATTTATTATTTGTGTTTAACATTTTTTATTTCATTTGAAATACAGAAACAGTCAATTCCATTGACCAAGCAAGTGGGCTTCTACTCATTAGTCCATGACCAACTTGTTCAACAAATGGGCTCAGAAGGGGCCCAAGCCCACTTAGCCAAGTCTTTATTTTTGGTCGTTATTGGAAGCAATGATCTTTTTGGCTACTTCAACAAAGACTCTAAAGTCTCTAAGCAATACACTCCACAACAATATGTCGATCTCATGGTTTCGACGCTCAAAGAACTTATGAAGGTAAAACATTTGGATTGTCATCTTATAGATCAATGTAGCATTGTAGCTTAATTTACGTCGCACCAAATGGTTAGAAACTATGTTCTATAGAAGTGAATTTTTGGTTTATGTAAAATGGTTGCTTTGATTACAGAAAATGTATGAGATGGGAGCGCGTAAATTTGTGGTAAGTGGAGTGGGCGTGATTGGTTGTTGTCCGGCACAAAGAAAGCAGAACAGCAGTGACTGTAAGGTGGAAGCAAATCATTGGTCAGTGAAGTACAACGAAGGTCTAAAGGCTTCACTACATGAAATGAAATTAGAATCATCGGATATGCACTATTCATATTTTGATACATACAATGTTATGAATGGCCTCATCCAAGATCCTGAAAAATATGGTAATTGCCTTATTTTCTTATGTAACAACTCATTTAACAAGAAAATTGTGTAGGTTGGACTCAATATGGACTTGAAAATATCTCATGATATTGGTTTTGTTTTAGGAATTACGGAGATAAAAGCAGCTTGTTGCGGTCTTGGCAACCTAAAAGCCGACATCCCTTGTATCCCAATTTCAAAATACTGCTCAAACCGGAAAGACCATCTATTTTGGGATCTATACCATCCTACAGAGAGTACATCTAGTATTTTTGCTGGCCATATCTATAGTGGATCACAAGATATTGCGACTCCAGTGAACGTAGAGCAACTCGTTAATGTCTAAGACATGAACATGAAGATATGCACACATATTTATACATTCATTTTGTGTGTTTGTCTATAGAATATCGAGAAATACACACATGTATATGCTTATATGTCAATTCACGTGTCTTTTCCCCTTGAATATTGTCGTAATAGCTTTATTTGTTCTATGTACGTTAGTTTCGGCCCTGCTGGTATTTGATCAGTTTGTACTTTGAAATACTGTGTCATATGGTATAAAGATTTGAAATATGTCATAGGAATGGAAATCTTACAAGGTGATTTGTATGCATGATTTGTCTTGTTACTGTCAAAGTATTGTTAGCTTTAAGACATACTTTAATCTAATTCGAGAAAGTACAAAAAACTTAAAAAGATGTTAAATAAGAAAACGTGTTGTTGGTCATTATTCAAAATGTCAGTGTTGCAAAAATCGGCCGAATCGGCCGATTAATCGGCGATTAATCGGTAATCGGCCCAGGACCTTGGAGAGAATTCTACGAAAATCGGCCGAGTCAAGAAAATCGGCCGATTAATCGATAAAAAAGCGCTAATCGGCCCCGGACCGCCTCAGTACCGATTCACGATTTTTGCAACATTGCAAAATGTCCTCAAACGGACAAACTGAAAAAAGCTAGCACATTGATCAAAATTAAAGTTAACAATTAAATTAACTTTATAAGAACGCAATGCAATAAACAAACAATTAACTTAGTAAATGCCCATAAATAATTGAAAAGTGTGCTTTCAAGTGAGATAAGATCGATTAATATAAGCAATCAATTATTCATTTAAAAATTTTCTAGGCTAATAATTGATGAGACGAACCTTCATTGTGATGAATACCATTACGTAATGTTTGGTCTGCATGAATCGAAATTGAAATAGAATAAATCATTTGCCAATGAAAAAATATCGTTTGTTTTGAGTTTTGTAATAGAATAGTTTATTCGTTGGTTCATTCAACATATTTGTAACAACCAATTTTATTACGTAGCCACCGCTAGTTTTTCTTCATTCCATTACGACATAGAATCACATTTTCCCTTATTTCATTCATTTCAATCGTTTCCAACGTTCATTGCATCGTACCAAACAACATGCGTAACTGCTTCATTCCATTCCAGCATAGCAACCAAATAGGTCAATGGAACAGTAATAACTCATTCAATTACTATGTTCATTCCATTATATATTTGATTACATTTTTTTTATCAATTTATTATCTTTAACCGAAAAGGCCCTAGTATTTAACAATTAACATTAACCTTAACACAACAACAACAATACGCAATCTTGTCTGAATAATGTATGAAAGAGGTGAAGGCTAGACTGATCATACTATTAAATCAGGTAATATGAAGGTAAACTTGATTTATATTGTTTAGCTTTAATAATAGATGTTAAACATGGCTGCAATAACCAAAAACAATAATTGACCATAAATCATAAGTTGATGATTAGATATCCATGTACGTTGGAAAGTTATCACACATTCACAACTTAATGATTAAGCAAGCCTACCTAATTATGCAAAGGGTGACAACATTGACAATATAATTAGGACTTTTTAAATATAGAGTGGGGGACTATGTCTCTGCATGTTTAGGCCTCTTGATACATCACGTCTTTGACATGGTCTCATGTAGTATCTACTATGTCAAATTTCCATACACGAGAGCTTTGTTTATTTTAAATATATAACGGTATAATTGAAAGCTTATAAATTAAACTCGTTAAAATGAATATATAAGAACATAAAATGCAATGGGACTTTGACCAATTGATGCCACAGATAACACGAAAGGAGAGGTAAAATCACATAACATCGTGAGTAGAAAAACACGAGTTTTACTTAACGCAACGATTATAGTTAGTTTATTGTGTGAGATTAGGCTAACCGTATGTTCGGTTTACCTTGAATGGTAATAATTCTGAGACAAGAGTTTTTGCCGGAAGCCGAGGTAACGTTACATACAACTAGAGTTTATTATGTGTGAATGTAGACAAGATGAACTTGGTCCGTCTCCTAAAATTTATGTGTGTATATAGAATGGTACCTGCACAAAGCAGCGTGCGCGAGTACTATATTTAGGGGTGATCTTTTTGCTTTTGTTTGTGTAAACGACATTTTCGATGATTATTGTTAGTCTTTAATGGTTGTGTCCTTGTGATGTGATACAGTGAAGATGGTAATATGTAATATTATTATCTTCAAAAATTTAAAATTATGATTTTAAAGTATGAATATATTAAATATATTATAGTAGTTATTTTATCATGGGAAAATGATAAAAAAATACACTGAACTTGACACATTTTACCATTGTATGTAGCCAACTATTTTTTTTTTCATTGTAACACAAAACTTTCAATTTTTTGCCATTGTATGCACTTTTTCCTACGTGTCGCTGCCAGCGTGTCCAATTGTGCCACGTAACTTGCCAGCGTGTCGGGTTTCATTTTTTTATTATTTTTTCTTTATACCCGGCCCTAATAAACCCCACATCCCCACCACTAATTTACCCACAAATCGCTTTCTCCCCTTTACCCCACAAACCCTAGTTTAACATACAAACAAATTCGTTGTCGATTACAGTGCATTTACTTAAATTGATGTGGGCAAAAGGTAAATTACTGTATATTCTCTTGGTCCCCTACACTAATTTGTTATTTTATTTGTGTTTTTATATGCATGGTGTTTAGGGTTTCAATTATTGAATACATATTTATTATTTTATCATTATTTTGTTACAGGATGGCTAATAATCCCGATGCCTACCTCGTTGATGTGCATTTTGATGGTGTGTTTTACTTCGATCCATTAAGGTATGAAAATGGTATTGTTTATCACATGAGGGTTGAAAAAGATAAGATGCTTGAGTATGATAGGTTGCGTAAGTTTTTAGAAGAGAAGCTTGAAACCACTTTTTATGCCATGTTTTTTAAGTTACCAGACTGTGAGTTAGAAGTGGGATTGAAAATAATAGGAGGTGATGTCGAATTGGAATCAATGTATGTATTTGCTGCTAGTTATGGGAAAGTAAGCATGTATTTGGCACACATTCCTCAAAAATTGGAGGATTATTACATTCCCAACTTGTGTTTTGATGATTCTTGTGATGAGGCCACATCTAAGCTTAGGATTAATGGGATTAGGCAAAAGGATGCTGGGAATATGTCATGGGATGAACTAGTTGAATGGGCTGAGGAAGAAGCACAACACCTACAGTCACCACATAAGCCTAGAACAGCTAGGAGACAACATGTAACTGAAACACAAGTACCTGATGAAATGGTTGTTGATCATTCTGATGCACCACTAGTTCATGATGAAACACAAGTTAATGATGGACCACAAGTTAATGCAGATCAAGTGGTTGCTGAGCATTCTGATTCACCACTAGTCAATGATGAAACACAAGTTAATGATGCACCACAAGTTAATGTTGATGAAGTGGTTGCTGAGCATTCTGATTCACCACTAGTTACTAAGGTAGTAGATAAGGGTAAGGGTATAATGATTGATGAAGGTAGAGTACCTAAAAGAAAGTCGGTGGTTAGAAAGGCTAAGGGTATTGTGATTCAAGAAAATGTCAACCCAAGTGATATGGATCATGTGTCTAGTGACAGTGAAAGTGAAGTACAAGAGACAAGGGAATACTCAATGGATCATGATTCTAGTGATAGTGACAGCGAATATTCTGATAAGTCTATAGATTACTTATCAGAGGGTGAAGTTGAATTAATTGAACTTAGGAAGAGAAAATCTATGGCAAAGAGGGCCCCCAAGACATCTAAGCAGAGAGCATGTTCTGATGAGAATGGGTGTGAGAGCAGTTCTAGACAGAACAGATGTTATGATGATGGTGATAGTGTAACAATCATGGAACATGAGGAATTCATGGAAGGTTTGATGAGGAACTTGAGGCAAGATGAAGCTGATCTTACAGATCCATTTAAAATAGTGGAAGCAAAGCTGGACAAGTATCCTATTTATGATGTGGATACTCATTGGAGAATGAGAAAACCAAAGGTAATGTTTTAGTACTTAATGTTTCAAACCTTAATGCTTATGTACTTTATCATTCTTTGCAAGTAACAAACTTCTTTGATTTCAGGTTGGTGAAAAGTATGTTAATGCCGATCAATTGAAGGAATGCCTGACCTTTTATGCTTTGGCAAATGGATTTTCTCTGTGGTATGCCAGAAGTTCAAAAAAGCAGCTAATAGCTAAGTGTGGTTTAAGGCCAGAGAGGGTCAAGGATCCAGAAAAAGGGAAGACGAGTAAGTGGAAAAGATACCCTAGTCAGAAGAAAGGTGAAGGCAATAAATGCCCATGGAGGTGTTATGGAAAGGAAATGACAGGTGAGAAATCATTTCAGGTAATTGCTCTTGAAGATGAACATACTTGCATTAGAGATTTTAAGTTTGGAACTTTAGTGAGCTACAAGTGGATTGGAAAACAATTTGGCAGTAAGATTAGGATGAATCCAGAAATTAAGTTACATGAAATTGCAGAATTAGTAATGAAAAAGTATAAGTGTATTGTAAGTCCAAATCAATGTAGATTTGCAAAAAGATGGGCGTTGAATGAAGGGCAATCAACTATTGATGACCATTATGCTCATATATGGTCATATGCTAAGGCTTTATTGGATTCTAATAAGGGTTCAACAGTTAGGGTTGGGGTAACAAAGAATCCAGATGACAAAACTTTTTTTGATAGATTTTATGTTTGCTTAAATGGACTCAAAGAGGGATGGAAGAGGGGCTGTAGACCTGTAATTGCACTAGACGGATGCTTCCTTAAGAAACCAAATGTTGGGGAAATCCTTACGGCAATTGGCAGAGATGGAAACAATCAGATTTTTCCAGTTGCCTGGGCTGTGGTAAATGTAGAGAACAAGGACAATTGGTCTTGGTTTTTGGAGTTACTTGGTCAAGATCTTGGTTACCCTACTGGAAATGGGTTAACATTGATGTCAGACCAACACAAGGTAATTATGTTTTGGTTGTTTAATTTACATAACCTAATGAAATTATGATTGCAACTCTTAAACTGTGTAATATGTTATTGCAGGGATTGATTGAAGCTGTAAAAGATGTGATGCCACAAGCGGAACACAGACAGTGTGCTAGACACATTTACGAGGGGTTTAAGAAACAATATAGTGGTGTTGAGTTTAGAAGCTTATTCTGGGGTTCTTCTAAAGCTAGTTATCCTGGACTCTTCAACCATATAATGGGTAAGATGAAAACAGCAAATCCAAATGCATATCAATATCTTTTAGATAAGGATCCAAAAACATGGTCAAGAGCATATTTTCAGATAGGATCTAACTGTGAGGCTATAGAGAATGGTTTCAGTGAGTGTTTTAACTCTGTGCTTCTACAAGTAAGAAACAAACCATTAATTACTATGTTGGAAGGGATTAGGGTTATAGTTATGGAGCGAATGAATACAATCAGGATGATGATGGAAAAATGGGATAGTGATAATGACATTTGTCCGAACATTCAAAAAAGGTTGGAATTCCTTAAAGATCAATATAGGTAATTTACACATACTTATAAATTTACATATTTAATGATTGACAAAAACTAACTACATGTATATATTGTTTAGTTTTTGGCATGTTATCCCGGCTGGTGGAGCGAATTTTGAAGTGAGAAATGGATCAAGAGCCTTTGGTGTGGATGAACAACACAGAACATGTAGCTGCAGGATGTGGCAGCTATCAGGTTTGCCATGCAGTCATGCCATTGCCGTTATCTTTAAATTGAATAGGAGACCAGAAGAGTATGTCCCTCAGTGTTTTAGAAAAAAGATGTTTCATGATACATATCATTCATACTTACAACCTGTAGATGGAATGACATTTTGGAATGATTGTAGTGAGATGTCTAGGGTATTGCCTCCTAAAGCTAAAAAGATGCCTGGTAGGCCACGTAAGAAAAGAATTAGAGCCCCTCATGAAAATAACTATAACCCAGGCAAGGTGCCTAAGACTGGAGTGAAAATGACTTGTCAAAATTGTTTCCAACAAGGACATAATAAAAAAGGTTGTAAAAATCCTACAGTTGTGAAACCACCGAACCCCCCAGCTAAGAAAGGTAGACCTAAGAAAGACAAATCAGTAATTGATAAGGAACCTATGGTACCACAATCCATTCCTGTTCCAGGTTATGATCCAACTCCACCAGTAGTACCACCAATTGCAACTGATGTTGGACCTAGTCAGACAACTGCTTCCAGTCATAGGGATAGACCTAGTCAGAGGGGTAGACCTAAGAAAAGGGTAAATTTTGTCAACAATCTAAGGCAAAGAGGGACAGTGGAAAGGGGATCAAGTAATAGTGGAAGGGGTAGATTTTTTTTCTGGTTCAAGGTTGGGAAGATGGTTTGGTATTGGTGAAACAGATAACATGTCAGACCCAATTGTTGAACCTAGTCAGACCCAAACTGAAGCTGGACCATCTCAGACTTCTACTCAAGTGAATCATGAAGCACCTACTCAGTCATCACAGACACCATCAGCTACAAGGGCACAACCACAAGCAGCTCCCATGCCACAACCACAAGCAGCTCCCATGCCACAACCACAAGCAGCTCCAATGCCACAACCAGCTCCCATACCACAACCACAAGTTCCAAGAGGAAGGGCAAACTTTGTGAGACCAAGAGAAAGAAGTGAAAGAATCCTCAAAAAGAAACTTGCAAAGAATCACCCAGGAGTTGGTAGCTCAAGTTCCAGTCCTCAAAATTTGGAATGAAATGAATCATCAATCAGTCCACTTCTTTTGTATTATATGTTGTGGACTTAAACAATTAGTACTTGTCTGTAATATATGTTTTAACTCTGTGCACATCTTTTGTACTTATATGTTGTGCACTTAGATTACAACCTGTGGTGATGCAGTTTAAAAACTAGTAAGTGATGCAGTTTGGTGTCACTTTAATGCCCAATTTTGTACATTTATGGGCATCTAGATGTATTGACAGTCTTTCTTATGGAAATGGATTTGGTATGTTGTTATGTGTTTCATTATGCATCTGGATTTGGTATGATTTTGATGTCAGTTTTACATGTTTCTTATCCTTTCAACAATTTTGATGTCAGTTTAACAGCTTTCATTATGCATCAGATTTTGGTATGTTTTTAACAGGAACACAGAAACATATTAAACACAAAATACCATTGCATTGAATACTACAATGCTACATATTGTAGTTGTAGGATGTTACATACAATACCAAAACACATCCTACTAAAAACAAGTCCTTACAACTTTGTCATACACAACAGTCTACCCACAAATTAGATCTTAGTTGCAACAACAAAACCAACACAAGAACAAAGACACCTAAGACAACCACAACTTTGTCATACACTCCGACTTTTGACCTTATGTCAGTCAATTCTTCCTTCATCTTACCCATTTCAGAACTTGAACCTTCACCATAGTTTCTTCCTGTCTTGAGCATGTTCTTAAGCTTTATGTTTTCTTCATGCAAGTTAAAAAAGAGATATTTGTATTAATCACTTGGTAGCTCAGGATCTAAAAACCCATAAAAGTCACACTTATCATTTTCATCCTACCACAAACACAAGAAAAAATCAACATGTATCCAACCTAACTGAAAACCAACATATTACAACCAAAATACAACAAGGATAATTCTTACATAAATCGGGCAAGCCTTAAATCTTCTTCCAGGGTTATCAAGTGTCCAAGAAACTTGTGGTTTGACTGGCAAAGGACACTTACAGTGAGTAGCATCCCATGCTTCTTGCAAGGTCATACGATTGCTTCTTGAAAAAGAGGATCTGGAAAAAGAGGATGAAGATCTCATACTTGGTTTTGTGTGGATAGGGTGAAAAGGGATTAGGTTTTGTGAAAAGGGGTAAGTATTAGTGGGGATGTGGGTTTAATAGGGCCGGTAATAAAGAAAAAATTAATAAAAAAATGAACCCGACAGCTGGCAGTTAACGTGGCAAATTGGTACAACGCTGGCCCCAGCCGCACGTAGGAAAAAGTGCTACAATGGTGCAAAAAATTGAAAGTTTTGTGTTACAATGAAAAAAAAATAGTTGATACATACAAATTGGTAAAATGTGTCAATTCAGTGTATTTTTTATCATTTTCACCTTTTATATTGTAAACATGCGACTCAATGTATAAGTAATGCGTAAATAGTAAGTTTTAAAGTTTGGATTTTAAAATTACTAAATATAACAGTTTGTGTAAGCTTTAAAAATTTAAGAGTTCTATTTATAGAAGTCCTAAATATATTATAAATAGTATATGAATATAGATAGTATAGATATAGACCATAAAGAGTATAATTACATGGTTGGTCCTTGTGGTTTGTCAAAAGTTGCAAGTTTCGTCCTCTCTTTTTAAAGTTGCATGGGCAGTCCCTAAGTGTGTCAACAAAATAAACATCATTGGTCCCGGTTTGGTTAAACTGATGTTAACTAGGTTAGTTAAAATTTACAGTTTAGCCCCCTTTGGTTAATAGCGCTGCACCCGTTAGTCCTTTTCAATGGTTTACACGTTAGTCCTTTTAACCACCACTCAACACCGCCACCACCACCACCACCTTAACACCACCACTAACACCGCCACCACCACCCCCAACAAAAAAAAAAAAAAAACCCTCCACCACTAACAAACACCACCA
>LBNU01004596.1:80217-99165 GCA_014162995.1 Artemisia annua | reverse complement strand
TTTTCAAAAATTATTTTAGAAAATTATTTTCAAAATATTTTCGAAAAATTTTTTGAAAATAATTTTCTAAAATAATTTTTGAAAAAATTTGAAAGAAACTTATTTGGGAAAAAAATTATTTTTGAAAAAAATTTGTTTTTTTTCGAAAATTAGTTTAGAAAATTATTTTCAAAAAAATTTCGAAATTTTTTTTTGAAAAAAACTTTTCGAAAAAATATATTTTTTTTTTTTGAAATTTTTCGGAATTATTTATGGTCAAATTTTTTTTTTTTTTTAATTTTTTAATATTTTTTTTAAATTTTATTTATTATAAATTAGAAAGGATAAACGATGCAAACGATCGTTAACCAAAGGGGCTGAAATTGTAAATTTTAACTAACTGGCGTTAAGGCGGTTTAACCAAGGGACCAATGGTGTTATTTGTTGGCACACTTAGGGACTGCCCATGCAACTTTAAAAAGAGAGGGACGAAACTTGCAACTTTTGACAAACCACAGGGACCAACCATGTAATTTACTCTAGACATAAATAAGAGGAGTGCTACAATCACAAATTTTTTACAAAAAGAAATTCACACATACATGTGGCAAGTGACTTGCACCAATAGAATTGCATTAAGTTTTTTCTTTCTTATTTCTACTTATTATGATTAAGTGACACATGTGTGTGTGAATTTATTTTTGTAAAAAAGTATGTAAGGGTAGCATTTTTCATAAACAAATAAATAAATATAAGGATGTATTTAGTGTTGTGTTAGACCCCGTGAATGTAATCCAACGATGAAGGGAAATCCATTTAGGAGTCATCCTATTAATGAGACAAAAATGATACGTGGCACGACATCCTTGACTCTGAGCGTTATGAGAATATTCATACGAGGCACAATATGTATGTCATAGCGAAATGCCCACGACAGTATCTCTGCACCATTGAGGTGTCTGCACATGCCACATGGCAATAGTACAATACCGGTCTAGGAAGACCAAGAGTGGTGTTATGTGTGTTATTAGTGAATGTGTATTTTTAAGTGTTGGCGTTAAAAGTAAAGATGATATAATGCTGATATCACATCACATATTGTCACAAGTGTTAATACATTGAATCAAATTTTCTTTAGCGCAAGCATATGCAATTGGGGTGTAAACGAGACGAGACAGGTCGCGAGTTATTCGAGATCGACTCGTAAATTACTCGAAATCAACTCGATTTAAACGAGTCGAGCTCGAGTTCGAGCTACTCGAGCTGATTGTCTAGTCGAGGTCGAGTTCCAAAATAGTTGGCTCGTGAAGCTCGCGAGCCTTAACGAGCTTTGATTAAATTACACTTTTATCCTGTCATATACATACATTTACTTAATTTTCATACAAATCGAGTCAAGCCGAGCTTGATATACCGAGTATTTATCGAGTTCGAGCATGAAATGTAAAATAAACGAGCTCGAGTCGAGTTTCTAGCTCGATTTTTATATGACGAGTCAAGCTCGAGCTATAGTATTCAAGTCGAACTCGAGCTTAGCAGCACTCGGCTCGTTTACACCACTAATATTATGCAATATATAGAGCTTAGCGGTACTCGGCTCGTTTACACCACTGATATTATGTAATACTAGACGAGTACCCGTGCATAGCAACGGGATTTTATAGCGACACATAGTTTATTGATAAAAAAAGTTTATAGGTTATAAACGAAAAACAATAAAAGTTTGAAGATTTGGAAATTTAACATAATGTTTTGAAACCTGGTTCAACCCGGGTTGTTCAACCGGTTGAACCGTTCCAAGCAAAAAATGGATCGATTTAAACCGGGTCAACTTGCTAGGTTGGGTCGAAAACGGTTCAAATTAAACTGGTTCAACCCGTCCGGGTTTGAAGTGTCCCGGGTCAACCCGGTTTTTGTTTTAATTGATTGTATTTAATTTGATAGATATGTTTTTAATTGGCTGTATAATGTGAATAAATTATTGTACTTTTAAGTAATGGATAATGTTTTGAAACTCGGTTCGACCCGGGTGGTTCAACCGGTTGAACCGTTCCGGTTGAAAAATAGGTCGATTTAAATCGGGTCAACTTTCTAGGTTGGGTCGAAAATGGGTCAAATTAAACCGGCTCAACCCGTCGGGTTTGAAGCGTCCCGGGTCAACCCGGTTTGTGTTTTAATTGGTTGTATTTAATTTGGTTGTACAATGTGAATAAATCATTGTACTTTTAAGTAATGGGGTGTTTTCATAATAATATTAATTACATTCATAATTTCCTTTAATAAGATTTCAACATTTCACATTTCAACAATATTGACTTTTCACTTTTCCACTTTGACTCTTTTTCCTTTATATGTATTATAGATATAGAAAAGCTCTTTTTATATTTGTATTGTTTGCCTTTGAAAAAGAAAAAATAATAAAAAATAAAATTATTTGAGTGCAAATATCGAGTGTTGTTGAAAAATTCTAAAACTAGTATGAAAAAAGTGAAAAATACAAGACGCGCACTCCCCCACAGTTTCCAAATCCACACACATAATAAAATTCAAAGTAACGTGTTTGTCTCATCAGTATATTATAAACATACTGACTTCCATTTCACGTTGAAACAATCTCATTGTCGTTCCCTCCAAACAACATGCCTTCATTTCCGTAAAAAAAAAAACCCTAAAAACAGAATAGAGTAAATGGCGGCGAATTCAAGTGGATTTGTTTCGAAAGCACGCACTGCTTTTCATTCAGCTGCTGCCAAAGCTGAAAAAGTCTTCACTGATATCAAAAAATCCGATTCTTCTCCCGATCTAGGTCTATTTCTTCAATAATTTTTTTTTATTAATTAATTTGATCATAATCTACTTAGTTTAATTCAATTTGAACTGATTATTATTCGTAACCGAAGTTTTGGATTTATATTTTTTTTATTTGAATCTTATTCAGTTTGATGTGTATTGTGATCGTAATCGAACTATCGAAACTGATGAATACGTATTATGATCGGTTTTGTAGTTGAGTTTCATCTAGTTTGAACTGATGATGATTCGTATTCTAGTCGAAATCGTGATGAATTTTAATGTGTATTGTGATCGTAATCCAAGTGTTAGATTTAGGTTTTGTAGGTTAATCTGTTAATTATATGTAGTGATGATGATTTGTAACTCAAAGTGTTAAGCTTAGGTGCTGTGTATTACTAGTAGTTATAAATTGAAGTGGTGATTCGTAATCAAAGTGTTAGATTCAGGTTTTATAGGTTAATCTGTTACTTATATGAAGCGATGATGATTCGTAACTCGAAGTGTTAAGTTTAGGTGCTGTGTATTAGTTATAAATTGAAGTGGTGATTCGTAATCAAAGTGTTAGATTCAGGTTTTATAGGTTAATCTGTTACTTATATGAAGCGATGATGATTCGTAACTCGAAGTGTTAAGTTTAGGTGCTGTGTATTAGTTATAAATTGAAGTGGTGATTCGTAATCAAAGTGTTAGATTCAGGTTTTATAGGTTAATCTGTTACTTATATGAAGCGATGATGATTCGTAACTCGAAGTGTTAAGTTTAGGTGCTGTGTATTAGTTATAAATTGAAGTGGTGATTCGTAATCAAAGTGTTAGATTCAGGTTTTATAGGTTAATCTGTTACTTATATGAAGGGATGATGATTCGTAACTCCAAGTGTTAAGTTTACGTACTGTGTATTAGTTATAAATTGAAGTGGTGATTCGTAATCGGAGTGTTAGATTCAGGTTTTGTAGTTTAGTTTCATCTAATTTGAACTAATGATTCGTATTTTAATCGAAATCTAGATAAATTTTTAACAATAATGTTATAATCTCACTTTTAGTTATGAAGCATATTATGATCATAACTCAACTATTGAATTGTTAGGGTTAGGTTTTATACTTCAATTTTGATCTAATTTCAACTGATGAGCGTAATCATAGTGTTAGATTTAGGTTTTATAGGTTAAATTCCGTATATATTTGTTTTAGTTTGATGTTATGATGTGTAGTATCATCGTGATTCAACTGATGAAAGTGTTATGTTTAGGTTATATACGTTAATTTTAATCTCACTTGAACTGATGATTTGTATTTGAAGCGGCAATTTAAGTAAATGTAGTCAGAGTGTTAGATTTAAGTTTTATAGCCTTAAGTTTGATTTAATTTGCACTGATGATCGTATATGAAGCCTTGAAGTGATGGTTCATAATGTAAGCAAAGTCTTAGGTTTAGGTTTTATAGCTTACTTTCATATGGTTTGATATTATGATCCGTGTGGCGATCATAATTGAGCTATCAAAGTGTCAGGTTTCGGTTTTAATTGTTTGAAGTGATGATTTGTTTTATAATCGTAATTGAAGTGATATGATCTAGGTTTTTGATTAATTGTTTGTATCTTGACTGAATGACTAATGATTTGAATCGTTTTAATGTTGTAGATGAACTCGGTAAACAAGCGTTGAGTTCTGAGGTGAACGAGTCTTCTGGTGATGTGATCGTTACGAAGGTTAGTAGAATTCTGTGGTTTTTTTAGCTGATTGACTGATTTTAGTCTGTATTGTTGGATCATAATGCCCTTACTAATTTAGTGTGTTTATATATTCAATTTAGTAGCGGTAAGCAATAAGCATACGGTTAGTTTTAGATGACAATTTTGATGGTAATAGACCCATAGGCCTAGTTTTGAAAAATTGAATTTCATTGGATAGGCCTAGTTTTCCCTAATCTGTTGTGATTATATTTGAATATAGTAGTACCTGTTGGCAATACGGTTAGTTTTAACTTTTAAATGAAGATTTCGACCATAATAGAAGTATAGACCTAATTAGATGTATTTAACTCTGGTTTGGTTGACAGGAAAAGACAGCAAGGCGGAGACCGGAGCCGATTAAGACGAAACAAGATTGGCAGGAAAGGTTCAAAAACATAAGGTTTGGGAAAAAGGAAGTTCAAGAAGCTGACAAAGACAAAACGGATGATCCAACAATGCCTACTCCGATTTTTGATGAAAATTTCTTTATGCCAAGTAGGAGTCCTCAGCCGAAGGTAACAACCACATTCTGAATAAAACATTGATTTATTTAAGTTTTTGTAGGTAGATGGTATTGTAGTCTTTTCCAAAAGTGAATTTAAGTAGTCCCTGGTTTTGGAGTGTCAGCTAGTCTCACTAAGTTGGTTTTGTACTTTTATAACATTGCTTGTTATTGAGTTAATACTCAATTAGAGAGCGGCTAACTGCTACACGGGCTTGGAAGAAACTTTAGTATGTAGATCAGTAAGAGGAATAATCTAGTAAAGCCGTTGTGGATGGAGTTAACAAAAACACACCGTGTTTGGAGATAGCTGCTGAATTTTCACTGTAAGATTTTTAGTTGCTTCTTTTGAACTAGTGACGTGTTGCAAGCATATGCAACGGGAATATGAAGAGTTCAATTTTCTATTTCGTTTTTGTTGGGGCATATTGGAAATTCCGTTTAAGCTGATTTACAAATGTATGTGCATGATTGCATGACACTCTTTTGTGATCTTTGCGTTCACCAACAGAGAGTAAACATTATAGTTTAAGAAACATACAAAGTGGATCTGGATTACTTCTAAGAAATGATAAGATCTCTAAGATATTCTGATATCATTCAACTGAAAGTGATGTTTATAACTTCCAGGAAACAGAAGGCAGTTTATTGAGTTCAGACGACTTGGATATTGATATCATACCATCAGCGGCTGTGCTAAGGCAATTGGCTATCGGTGTTGAGTAAGTTCTTCCTATTATTTGATTTTGTATACTTTCTAGCTGAGTTATGTGAAATATGTACATTAGATCGTGGGTGAAATTTGTTACTTATACCATATTCTTTTACTTCTGCTAAGCGATGAATAAAGTGAAGTTTATTATTGCAAGTATATTATCTAAATATCTATGAGGGTTTATGAGACGGTTTTAATAATCAAGGTATTAAATTGACTTCAACTGCAGGACCACCAGAACGGTTAGGTCAATGAAAGATCTTCTAATGTCATCTCGAGATTCTTCACCTGTCAGAGAGAGAACTGGTTTGAATTTCTCTTCAGTGAAGTCATTAGTACTGAGGGATAAGGAAGATAAGATTGATATGGAGTTCGGTGCTGAACAGAAAGTTGTGTCTCTATTCAATTCACTTCTTGGTGCAGGTACATTCTTTGTTTTGGTGAATATTTGTAGCCAAAAAGAATTTTGTTGGCTCTTGATGATCTTCCAATTTCTTGCAAGATACTTGCAGAAGGACATCTTTCTGGTAGGGCTAGTTGTAAGTTGGAGACAAATACCATTACATCATTGCTTAAAGACCTTCATGGTGCTCCTCCTGACAGCTTTGTTGTAGAGCTTGCCGAAGCCATCGGATGTTATAAAACTATAAGGAAAATGGCATCATTTTGGTGCAGGGTTGTTGCAGAAGTAAGTGAGTTGCTCTAATTTTATAATCTTAGAACTAAACATATATCGAAGGGTCACAGTTATCACATGCCTTGATGAAAAAAACATTCTTTGTTATCATTTTGTTTGTTTTCCTCTAACTGCATAACCTGTTGAGTTCTAGCATAATCCAAGTTGACCCATTTGTATGTAAATGGGTCAAAATGCCATCTCTATTAACTTATAAATGTTGTAGATCATCTTCTTGCAGCTTGCGTATACTTAATTAGTTCCTTTTGCCAGTTAATGATTATAGTTATTTTGTTGGAACTGGGATGTTAGGTCATATAAAATTGATGTTTTATGAACTTTTTGTGTGCAGTTGAGAAGACTATGGTCTGAAGGACAACATATTCCTGGCATCCCTGCTGATAAAGTTCCAGATCTAAATTGTTGTCTACTGTATCAGAAGTTGCAGGTCATCAATTGTTGTATCTCTAGAAAACACCGGCGTGCTATTGCCACAGAATCACTGGATTCCATCTTAACACAAGCTAATCTTAATGGTGACGTGTCAACATTAAATGGAGAAACCGATCTCATGTATGCCAGAGTTACCTCTGGAGAGCTAGTGCTTCGATTGGGAGCTGATAAACAATGTGAAAATCTAACACTTTTGGAAACTGACGAACCTGTGTATACCCCGGTTATGCAGGTATGATCAGTATAAATGTTCACTGTAATTTGATGCTGTGTTAGACTGGTGCATATTATGTATCTAAATTATGGACAAGTTTTTTAGTATTTTATTAGATGCGTACTAGTATTGTTTTATGGATTACCCATTAAGAGTGCTTGGCATCGTGTTTTGGAAACGATTATACGATTATTGCGTTAAGTCAAATGAGTTTCTTGTGTTTAGGTATAGAGAAACTGATTCGAATATCTAATTGTTTACGGGGTGAAATACCAGTTTCGGCCTAGCCGTATATGAATGTGAGTGACCCATCACCCAAAGAGGTTGTGGGTTCAAGACTTCAAGTCTCAAGAGAGACGCATGTGTGATCTTAGGTGTGTTCATATATGTCTTTAGGAAAAAGGGATTACCAATTTTGGATAAAACTTAAGGGCAGAATCACATCCAAAGACTATCTACTGACTGCTACACCACGTTTTCTGAACAGCTGTTATCAGATTCAGGTTATTTCATATCACTAATACACTTTCAAAACTGATTGCCTGATATCCCGTCAGCATTGATATTAGTATATTTGATAGGTCAGGATTCTTACTCAGGGACTTCCAGACTTGTACAGGGATTAGGAGAACTACCTGATTATGTTTGATTTGAGATATTGAATTACCTGATTATGTTTGATTTGAGATATTGATTCCGATATTTTTGATCGAGTTAAAGGGTCAAATGGTCAAAATCTGCCGATTTTGTGTTTTTAGTTTTATTTTGTTTTTAATTTTAAGTTAGATATTTGAGGGTCTTAATATATTGTTGAAATGCTACCTTTTTCTTATGGGAGTATCTTCATTTGTGGGTTTACAGGAACA
Organism: Artemisia annua; assembly: GCA_014162995.1. Classification (NCBI taxonomy): domain Eukaryota; kingdom Viridiplantae; phylum Streptophyta; class Magnoliopsida; order Asterales; family Asteraceae; genus Artemisia; species Artemisia annua. Next base: position 91,234 of record LBNU01004596.1, on the reverse strand, counting down.
GCCTCTACTCACAGAAGATCTTGTCAAGGAAACCGAGGAATTTATATTACGTACAGGAAGGTCAGTGGATAAAACATTCTGATTGTATTTTATAGGATCACATGCAAATATCTTTTGGTTTCGTCTTTCTCGGAGAACTCCCTTTCAAATGCACCTATATTTCAGACAGATGCATCTAGTTAGACACATCTTGGGCCAAATAAGTCATTAAGTGGCATCACTTTTCAGGAAGTGGGGCGTTGGAAGGGGAATAAGTACCAAAAGCCTGGGACCCAAAGATGAGACACAAGAAATTAGGCCAAACTAAGTTATTAAAAATTTAAAAGTCAATTAAAGTTACCAATTTATCAAAAAAGAGGGTCGCGGTGTAGTTTCTTATACATGATTGTGATCATTGATGATAGTCTGATAGTATGATACTATATCAATGATCACCAGACAAAAGATTATAGATGCTTGCTAGACAAAAGATGTTAAGGATGGCATCCGATTATTTGGTATCAATTATGACTTGCATGCAACCGTGTTCGTTTTAGTGTTTTAATTTCAAATGAACAAACCAGTGTTATGGCATTTTAAACAATTTGACATTTTCATGTTCTCAGTGTTGGAGCTGGGTGCTCTCAACTTCTTTCAGACATGCAGGCTTTTAAGGTGAATTACAGGCTACAATTTGCATATGTATTCTTTAAATGTGTAACAACAAATTTAATTCAGTATCTAACCCTATGATGCTTTTGATTATCTTCTCTTAGGCTGCAAATCCTGGGTGCATATTAGAAGATTTTGTTAGATGGCACTCACCCCCTGATTGGATGGAGCCACCATCAGATGATGAAAGTAAAGAATCTGTGGATGGTGATAGTGTGTCTTCTAGAGGGCATTTAAGTATGCGCATGCAGAAAGAAGGTATATATCCCACTGTTGAATCATCTGTGGTGTGAAAAAAATCATGTGGTATGTACAAATAATGCTGTTATTGTGATTTGTTGTGCTGGTGTACAGGGAATTTGTGGAGAGAGATATGGGAAACTGCAAAACCCGTGCCAGCTGTTAAACAGTCTCCGTTATATGATGAAGATCTGTCTGTGTAAGTGAGATATGCATTCTGTCATCAAAGCCTTATTTACTATTATGTCGAGTTGGATAATAGGCTGGTCTGACTGGGTCAGGCAGGTTGGGTAATGGGTCATAATGGATACTTTTCTATATGTTGACACAGTTTGGATTGGGTTGATCCACAACACATGTTGTCCCAAAAATTTGGAAGTCATAGAATAAATAGTTGGTGTGATTACTAAAATTACATCCTCTTAGCTCAATATTCTTTCTTAATGAAAAGACTTTCGACCCAATTCTCTTTAGAGCTGTTATATTTACATTATTCGGGAGAACAGAACATACCACGAATTGTCTCTGTGACTTATAAATGGGTTGGAGATCGACTATTTTACTTTTTGTTTTGATCTGATAAAAGGTGATTGGTTCTTTGTGTTTGTAGAGAAGAAATTCTGCGTGGCTTAGAGGATTTCCCGCCTTCTGATTTTTTTGAACAACTATACATTTCTCTTGTAAGTCAGAACTCTACTTTCTACCTTGTTTCATCGACGATAACTGTAAATCTGAAGTGTTAAATTTTTTGGATTTTCAGCTTTGTTCAGCATGCGTGGTTGCTGAGACCAGAACCTCAACAAATGAATATGTACACAAGTTGTTCCTTGAGTGCAAAGATTACATTGTTGCTACTTGTCAAGGCAAAAGTTGGTTTGAAAAAGTCGATGATATATGCCAGGTATCTGAATATTTCATGTATGTATATGTTTATGCGTGTGTGACTGTGTATATTTAGATTTATTTTATTTTATGGTGGTAGGTATATGATACGGTGGTGATGATGGTGTCGAGCCCAGATGAGTTCGTAAGGCTCACAAAGCATCGGCAAGGTGATGATACTCCTACTGCTGGTGAACAAAAGGGGCGATTTAGAAGGCTAAGCTTTGTTTTTGGTAACAAAGACAAAAACCTCGGGAAAACGCCACCAAAAGACCCGAAAAGTGTAGAAGAAAATCCGTTACGCCAATCCTCCGAAAACTCATTACGCCAATCCTTCGAAAACCCATTACGCCAATCCATCTCATCGATGTTTTCAAAGAAACCACCGAGAGCCGGGAGTGCATCACCAGCTGAGAAACCAGTTACTTCGATTCAAAATGATTGGATAGATGTATAATCATTGATTTAATTGTATATTAATTTAAATAATGAGCTAAATTAAATTTGTTTTTTTCTTGGGGACTGATGAGATGCAGTTTTTCATATACCAAAAAAACTAAGTAATTGTATATTAACATCGAAAACTGTTACATGAATGAAATCTTGCAGAAATTTGATCACTTGTTGCCTTGGAATCCCTTCTTTTTTGGTTCTGAATTAATTGTTTTGCTTAATGGCATGTTTGCATCCTCGTTAGGTTTTTCTCGTGTTGCATCATCAGCTTCGAGATCCTTCATGAGAATTTCTGGCACTACGAAGTTGGCAATGTAGTAAAGCAAGAGGAACGCTGCACTGTCAATCAGGTACAATCATAAGTTACTTTAAATTTTATATTATCAGCACACACACAATTAGTAGTTAGATGGGCTGGTCAAGTAACGGATTAAAATGGAACAGGAATGGCCGCTTTTAGTACATGTTGAAACCTGAAACAGGTCATGTCATATCCGGTTAGGTTGATAAGCGAACACTTTTTCTCTTTGTCGATTTTAAAGTTTATATATAGATAAGTTAATGCGTTGGTATGTCCATAAAAGCAATATTAATGCACACACTTTTTGTGGAGCTTCTCTTTTATTAGAACTGGACCTTTTTTTTTTTTTTTTTTTTTTTTTTTTTTTTTTTGGTAGAAGGTCCACGACCCGGTAAATATATTACTCCAAAAAACATTTAAGTACAAAGGATATGGGTGAATCCCATATCTCAGCCCGTTACATAGGCGAAAAGCTTACATAACAAGATACTTCCTATTTTCTAAACAAGAATGGACTTTGGTGGACTGATAACCTGTTTGACCCATACAACCCGTTTCCCTTTTAACTTTTTTTGAACGGACGTTCCCTTTTAACTAATTTTATAGATTGATCCGTTTGAGATTAAAACTAGATCAATATCTCAACTCATTCATGAGTGATTTGAGTCGAAATTGACACATCTACACACCATTTTAGGTTGTACTTGCAATTGCAGTTCTGTGGAATTATGTACTAGTGTCCTGTTCTAGTCCAGACATGGGAGGCGTTAACTAGTGAGATCAAATTGGCTAATTTCTAAGTTCCAACTCAGATTTCACGATTTAAGTTTAGCAATATAAGTGTTTAAAACCTGTAAGGTATAAATCACTGTGTGTAAATTGGATTTCGTAGAGAAGTACCTTTGACCTCGGAAGATAAATAACAGACACACACGCACATGCGTGCACATGCTCACACACACATACACATAATGTTAGATAGGATAGAGACAATTGATATCCGGATGCATATTACTCCCTATTCTAGCATAAACATAACTCATAAGATTTCAAGCTTTTGAAGCCAACTCCCTAACTTTTAGTTGCAATATTATTGAGTGTATCATTGGTACATAGGGTCATGAAACATGTACTGCACAAGCTACGTGTGTTAACATGTACTGCACAAGCTACGTATGTTAAGTTTCAGACGCTAATCCATATAAATTTTTCTTTCTAGATATACTGGATTATCACAAAGTCAAGTACCCATGTTAGCGTACATAAAGAACACACACGCAGTTTTTCATTAGCCTTAAACACTTATTTCGAGACAAACCAAGGAATATATTTCTAGAGGTTATTGAGGAAAACCTTGTCGGAATCAAGACAGATAAATCTCCGGTAGTGGCAGGCGAATTGACAGCAAGTACCACGATACTAAGAGAGGCAACACCCATAGACATAGCATTGGGCTTAGTCCTCACATGGTTTAGTGGCAAGTAAAAATTATGTCTTGGTGAAATCCCACTTGGTGTAGAGAAGCAATTGAGTTTTTGGGTGGGTAGTAGTTGTGTATGGTGGTTGATAGACTTCATTTTTCAAATTTCAGTTAAATCTTCCACAATGCGTTATTTGCCTATAGGTTGGGCTTTTTACAATTTGAGTGTAGATAATGTTTTTGGGGTTTAGGTTATCTCTTTAGGAAATCCACTCTCTTTATATCACGTGCTTGTCCACGTAATTTTTATTTTTCATTTTCTATCAAAGTTTACATTTTATTCGTACTAGTCGGATACCCGCTCACAGAGCGACGATAAATATAGTAAATGAATTGCTAGCCCAACTCTCCTCGCAATCCCCTACCCGCTTAGTAAATTCGTTTCACAACACTCCCATGTATATGTGTTTGCTTGAGTTTCCCGTAGCTTTCTCGTAACATCATTATTCCCGCATATAAAAAGACCCTCGCAATCCCTTACCCGTCAAATACTCTCCCCAAAAGTGTATGCTTTTGATGAATCAAGATTGCATTGGTTGAAATAAAGGTTAAATTTGCAAAAAATTTGAATGAAAATAAAATATACACACTAAAAATGTAAAATCTAAAAACTAATACAAATATATCAACGTGGATGTTGAATTAAAGAGCATAAAATTTTAGAAAATATGGNAAAGACCCTCGCAATCCCTTACCCGTCAAATACTCTCCCCAAAAGTGTATGCTTTTGATGAATCAAGATTGCATTGGTTGAAATAAAGGTTAAATTTGCAAAAAATTTGAATGAAAATAAAATATACACACTAAAAATGTAAAATCTAAAAACTAATACAAATATATCAACGTGGATGTTGAATTAAAGAGCATAAAATTTTAGAAAATATGGTGAAATTAGATCATAAAAAAATAAATAGATAAAAAATATTTCAATTTGAAAATAAAGGTGATTTTTTATTTGAGAAGTGACACATGTCACACCATGATTGGAGCTCTTTATCTTAACTTTTGATTAAGCCAATAACTTAAATGCTTTATATAGTAGTATAGACGTGGAGTATAATAACTTAAGAAGAGAATTTAGGAATCCGAAACATGGTTATGGTTGTTTAGATCTTCGTGGCCAAAGTTTAGGCTAGACGACTGGACGAGTAATTCGTTACGAGTTTAAGTTTAACAATTCATCTTAAGTCTTGACGTGACGCGTATATGATGATATTACACAATGTACTGTAATATAATAAAAATTGTAGTAGAGATATGTAGTAATCGTGGTGTGTGCTATCGAATGAGAAAGTCTATATATATACACCGAAACATTGAATAGGCTTAATCTTTGGACGTAGAGATAGCTTATTATGCTAGGAGGAAGATCAAATAAAACGTTTATTCCTTTTTATAAAGTCTAAAAAGTCTAATACGTCGTTAGGTGTTTACAGGTGTCATTTCTTTTTTGTTTTGTGCGGAGTATTGATGAATGACCGAAATATTGATGAGCATTTGAATATTGATGATGTAGTGATGCACATTTTCTACCGATGACAGTTTGTATTGATGAACATTANTTGTATTATTTGATGACATTTTTGTTTTTATTATGAACAATTTTGTTTAGTCAAACATTATTTCATGAACAATTTTGGTTTATCAATATTCTTTGATAAACAACTTCTTTACATATGTTTAATGAACAAACTCTACTTTCTATTTCGAGGAACAATTGCATATTCAAAGTTTTGTTCGTCATAATTTATTTTTCATCAAATATTGAAGCTTTTATAAATTACTAAAACATTTTATTCTAATTAACACCTTCAAACTCTAAAATTATACGAGTAATATTTTTTCATTGGGACATTTCATCGGATAATTTATGGGTGTTTTCATTGCTCCAATCTTATTAAAAAGGGATATCCTAAATCATACGCTTTCTGTTTGCATTAAAAATCACATTGGATGACTTTCAACTTTCTGTTTGCATTAAAAATCATTGGATGAATTTCAACCAACTTGATTTTTAAACTCTTTGTGGTTTTACCCTTGTGACTTGTTAGATATAAACCAAACCCAAATTGACCCATTATGTAAATATATGAGACCATGTTGCTGCCTCTTCTAACATAAAGAAACGGGATATGATTGGGCTTGCTAGCATATGGTTAAGAGCATGTTCTTTTAGGACTGAAGATGTTAATAACATATCGACTGAAATATCTTAAAAAAAAAAAAAAAAAGAAAGAAAGAAAAAAGAAAAAAAAAAAAAGGTACTCTTTTCCATGTAATAATAAAAAAAAACACATATCGACTGGATGCTCGTTTGTAATACCGTCGTCAAGCTACATGCCTACATCGGTTTCTTTCCCTCCCATGTCGAATCTGATTTGGTTGCCAAGGTTAACAATGTTATCAACTTCAAACAAGTCCGAGGTTTGAGTGGGTTTGTTCGTAGTTAGAACACGCATGTTACATCTTCTAATATTGCAGAAGAATCTGAGATCAAAGCATCGTTATCCGAGGGAGCATGGACGAGTGAGTTTCTCGACCAATTTAGACACCAAAAACTACTTTACAATACCAACAACTTCATGGCATGTAGTTCAAGAAACACAAAACAAGTTGCCTTGACCACTACCAAACTAAAAAGAAGGAAAACAATAGAGTATACCCATATGAAATCACTCAAATCGCATCGTCTCTTAATAAGTACCGTACTTAAACTTTAGCCCAAGAACGTCAAATGATTGCAAGAATATAGATGTGCATCCACTTGTGTCCGAAACAAGATTTGTTTCAATGGTTTTTGCTTCCTTTTAGTAAATTTTATTATCACTTTCTTTGGAAAAGAGAAGATCATAAGCTTTAAATAAACACCCCCTAAGTATACATCCCACATAGGTTAAAGAAGTGAAATCTTTCTAGTTTATATACTATAGTGATTGAACATCATACATGTCTAGAATTGTACTATGTTTTCGGATACATGTGCCTATGAAGTTGATTATAAAACTAGAAATATCAAACTTCATAGTCACTCGTATTGAAAATAAATATAAAATTCTTTACTTTTTAGAATATGTTCAATAGAAACATTTCACCGATCCAACTGAACTTACCTAACCCCTACCGTACTTGCAATGCCATATTGATTCTGCAGAATGAATGAAGATGTAGCCCTCCAAGTTCTTTAGGATTCTTGAACCAAATGATCCTTAAATATGCATTAACTAATTAAAATACAAAGTGTTATAGACCGAAACTTACAAATATTTTTTTTTTTATCTTACGTGTCGAATACATGCCCGGCCCCAGCAAAGCTAGATTTTCCCAGAGGCTAACTCGATCAGTCGCGCAAGAGTGACCAACAATTTTACTTTTATTTTCCTTTAAGAATCTGGATTTTGAATGTTGCACAATATTGTTGTTAGCTAACCCAACAGCCAATCATCATGTGAAAATAGCAAAAGAAGCTAAACCAAGTATTAACATCAATGTAAATATGACATAAAGATTATTCTATGTACCTTCATGACCAAGCTTTGAAGAAACCACTTGCTATAGATTAGAGCAATCGGTGTAATAACATGGGCATGGGCGTTATGCTGACATGGCCAGCGTTAACGCGGCGTTATTATACCGTCGGACGACGTTAAGGTGCTGCGTTGATGGGGACGTTGCCATGCTAACGCAGCGTTGAGGCGAGGCTTGAACAAAAAAAAAACATAAACGGCCCTTAAACGCCTACTCGTAATTTGAATTTAAAAAAATCAAAACACCCCCGGGTTAAACGGTTTACAAATTATTTTTACACACTTTCCATACATTTAACCTGAGCACTATTAATCATTATAACACAAAATTATGTCTTGTTCTCTTCCCTATTTCGTCTAAGAAATGCAAGCTTTTGTTCGAAAACAATGCGAACAAGATGATGCGGCTCGGCAGAAGGCTATTCTCAAATTTATCAAGATGTTTGAGCACGCAAAGGCAAAGAAGGAACGGTTGAGAAAAAAATACGCGAAGTGCAAAGATATTTCGCCTGAAAGACAAGCTGTGATCAACAAATTTTTGAGCGGTGAAGCCACAAAAGATGACACCATCAGTGAAGCGTTGTGGAAGTGTGTTTCACAGATACAAGACAACATCGTCAACAAAATCCGTTGGAATTATGAGGAAAACAAACTTGCTGGTTCGGTATCACAACAGCTGAATTAACTTGGGCTAGATGCATCAACTTCGGCTGATGCGCAAGGATTTATTGAGCAACATCATTATCAATTTACGGGTTATAAAGAAGAGGCAGTTGATGAAATTATGTCTGGTGCGTAGGCTTTAAGAGAAGTTGAAGCAGAACAAGCTAGGATTCAACAAGAGTGTGAGGAGATACTCAGGAAAAAAGAAGCAGAAACGGCGACGTTCAGGTCGGAATTTAGGTATGTGGAGTCTCCATAGTATGATTCTGCATGCGGGAAGCCAGTGGCGAAGCTAGAAAATTTTCGGTGGGGGGTCGGGATCTAATTTTTTTTTCCTAACGCTATATACCCCTACATCGCAAAAAATGGGGGGTCGAAACCGAATATACCAAAAAAAAAATCAAAAATACTAAACACTTTTCCTAAAGTGTTTGCAAAATCCCAAAAATATAATAAACATCCTCGGTCTTCCGTTGAAGGAGGGCGGTTGTAAACCAAATAAGCTTTCGCAACAAAAGATAATCGTGAAATCAATTGTTACCCGATTAGCCCATAAAGCGAAAAGGTTTCAGTTGATGTACGGTTAACAAAAAGAAATAAGAACAAAAGAAAAAAAAATATAATAATAAGAAAAAGACAAAAAGATTTTGATTTTAAGTTTTCTTTGTCAAAAACCCAAATTTTTTTTTCTTTTTCGATTTGATTTTTGATTTTATGTTTGATTTTCGTTTACAAAATACCATAAATATTCTTCTTATCCTCTCACATTTGATTCTTCTTCTCAAACCCTCTTATGTTTAATTCTTATGGATCCGATTTGTTTTAAGTGTGGAGAACCGTTCTTTCAAGATTCTTGTGTTTGGTGTACGTGTGAACAATGTGGTCGTGATATTCATGACGGTGTTTGTTTGAATTGTAATTCTTCCGAGTACGTTCAAAGTTCGTTTAACAATCATTCAAACATTCCCGATTATTATCCGACACCACCACCACCTTCGTTCACTTGTTTTAATTGTGGAAATCCATCCGACAAAGGATTACCTTGTGGACAATGTTTTTGTAACCAATGTGGATATGTTGATTGTATATGTTACGTCCAAAGTGCTGAAACGTCTTATGCTTGTAATACGAGTTTTGATAATTATCCTCAAAACGATTTTAATCATCCTTTTCAAAACTCGTATGAGCAAGTACCGTATTACAATGGTGATTCTTTTCAAGGTTCGTCGAATTTTCAAATGTTGGATGAAGTTGTGGAGGAACTGAAATCTTTTGGTGAAATGCTACAAAAGTTTACGGATAATCGTGTTACTCATACTCCCGATCCTCACGAGAAGTCTATTGCAGAATTACTTGCTGAAGAGAGAGCGTCTAATCCTTTTAAGAATTTTAATTACTACGATTACGACGATGATGAGAAAATTACGATTGTTCTTAATCCTCGCAAAGCTTCTATTGTTTCTCCCGTAGAACCCGAGGACTCTCTAAAAATGGGGGACGAGCCTCTTGACACTATTCCGGCAACGGAATCGGACGAGTTCAATAAGTCAAGTGTTGAGAACCTCGTCCCAATCCCAAGTGAGTCCGGGGAAAATTCTAACGGTGAAGTTGTTCAAAATACTCCTCTTGATATATCCGAAGATAATCCCGACTCTTCCCATCCTTCTCTCACATCGTTTGAGGGAAGTGATTCCGTTTTGGATGAGGTCGATACTTTTCTTGCTAATACTGATTCTTTTCCGATTAATATCGATGATACTTATTTTGATCCAGAGGGGGATATTCTTTTCCTTGAAAGGTTACTGAATGAAGACTCGTCATCTTCCCCTCCTCCAATGAGTAATGAAGTTTTTGACGAATCTGATGATAATACGCTTCCGGATGAGGATGTTCCAAACGAAAACACCACCATTCATTTGAACCCTCTCGTTGATACGAATGATATTCCGATTGAAGAAGATCACGTCGAAAGTGATGAAGCTGAAAGTTATTCCGATTCTCACAATGAGTATACTACAAGTGATGACGGCTCTTGTGGAGATATCGATGATGTTGAGGAATCGCGTTCCGATTATGAGTTTGAAGAGACGAAGGATTTTGACCTTGATGATGATGAGATTGAAGAAGATTTACTCCGTGAAAAATTATCCAAAATCAATCTTCTTATTTCAAAAATCGAAGCTTTGAAAAATCCGACTCCGTCTTCTGATTCAATGATTTCCTCTTCATTTCCTATCCCCGTTATGGATAGTGACTTTTTACCCGAGCTTGAAATTTTTCGATTTGAAGAGACTAGTAGTGGCAATCCCACTATTCATGCTGATTTCTCTCTTCCGGATTACGAGTGCTTTCATTTTGAGATTGATTCTTTACCTATTTCCGATAATCCGTCTCGTGACCCTCTTTTAGAGGATGTCGATCTATTTCTTGCTTCGGATGACTCGATACCACCGGGTATTGAGAATAACGAGGATGATTCATTTCTTGTTGATCTTCCATCTCCTCGTCCCCCCGCGAAACCACCGGATGTAGATTTTGAGTTTGATACGGATGATGTTATTTTTGGAAAGGTGGACGAGATTTATGATCATGACGATCCGGTGCTTAAATTCTTACCCACCCAACCCACCCGTGATTCAGATATTGAATATGCTTTTATCATCCGAGTGTTTCACCCATTCTATACCTATCCCATCATTTCTTCTCTTTTCCACTCCTCCGGGAGTGAGGATGTTGTCTTTGACCCCGGCATCTCCGTTTTTGCCGGGTGTCCGTCTCATTTGCTCCCCCAAGATTAAGTAAATTCGGGGCGAGTCTAAGCTA
>LBNU01004596.1:50032-78487 GCA_014162995.1 Artemisia annua | reverse complement strand
TCAACAAAAGTCGAAGGTGGATTTATGATGATGATTTCTGGTTTACTGGTTTTGATTCATGGTTATGAGGTGGTAAATAAGCCTATCAAAAGATAGGCTAGGGATCAGATGTTATCTTATTTCGGTTAGGGTCACAGTTTGTAAGTTTCATTCCCTTTTCCAATTTAATAGTTCTATAGTCCTGCTTGTTTAGTTTTGATCTGTGTAGCTTGTTGATTCTGTTTTGTGTTAGCTTGATCTGTAATAAGGTGTACTTGTTGTTCACTGTTGGAATTTGCTGTGTTCCTAGCTTTTAGAATGCATGTGTGAGCTTAATCTCTTCATTATAGTGATTCAGTAATCAGTTTTAACATAAATGTACTAGGGAAAGTGTGCACTGTTTGATTCATTTTTCTACTGAGCTTGTTGATATTTGCATATTCTTGCGGTACATTTAGACTTAGTTACACATCAGTAAACTAGCTTGATCAATAGAATGCATAGGTTAATTTCAGATCTGTGGAGCTATAGTTCTTTGGATATTTGAATCTGTGATATATAGCTTGTGCTGTTATTTGTTGCGGACTGCTATGATTTTGGTTTCTAGTGTTATGAGTGCATCTAGATTGATCATCTGTGTAACTGCTTAGATTGACTCTGTGTGATATAGTTGCTTCAGTGTAGATGAATCTGTGGTATTATTCTGTAGCTGTACATTGCTGTTAATTGTCGTTAACCTAGAATCCATTGATGATAAGTAGCCTAGTTTGTTCATTATAAATGAGCGTTGTAGCTTGAATCAATTAGTCGAAGTGATAGTCAATAGTTATAGGGGTGTTTGGAACAAAGGGGTTCTGAGTGTTCCAGGTGTCCAATTGCTTTGTTCTCTGAACATTTAGATTGCCTAGGGTTTATTACAGTTAGTTTCATCATAAAATTCAGTAGGAATAAGATAAAAGTCTTAATAGTTTCTAAACTTCTAATCTGTTGGTGTAAGTGAGTATTAGGATCTGTGTTGTTGAGATTTAGTGCTTAATCTGTTTATCTTAGTGTATCTAGTGAACCAAAGGCTTTATTATACTCATAGTGTAAGTTTTGAAGCAATGAAATTGGATTTAGTCAAATGGTTTATGCATATCAAAAGTCAATTCTCATCAGTTAGTTTGCATGTGCACCAGTTTTCTAGCACTTATTTTAGACTAAAATTAGTATAGCAATTGATAAGTAGGCATAGGGCTTTTGATGTTTCTGGATTCTCTGCTTGGTTGTGAAGATTTTGCCCACTTAAGTTTTGCATGATCAGCTTATTTGGACTGCTTATTAGGCCTGTTAAGTAGGAGCTTTTTACTAGTTTGCTGAAACCTTATTAGGTCTGCAGTGGTTCTATTTAGCCTATCCTCTGTACTTAGTTGATATTTCTGAGCATAATTGAGCTTGTATAAGTATTTTACATGATTTCTGAACATCTTGCTTATTTTGGATCAGTTTAGCTTATTTTTTTAGCTTATGTTCCAAACTGCTTATTGTTCTATTTGTGTGATCTAGTGTGATTTTTGATTTGATTTCAGTTTAGTTTTGTTCTTCTGAGTGCCTTATACCTTTTGTAGAGTTTTTAGAAGTTTTGGTGATAAGTGCTTATTAATAAGCACTTATCCCAAACTGCTTTTTCCAAATAAGCACTTTTCAGCTTATTTTCCTACTTTTTTATATTTTTCTTAGATTTCAAATAAAGTTTTAGATTTTCTGTAAAAATTTCATAATTTTCTGAATTCATTTACTATTTCTTTTTATTTTTAAATAGTTTTTAGAATTTAAAATCATTTTTAATTTCAAATTAAATCACAAAAATACAAAAATATTTTCTGTTTTTATTTCTAAATTTCATTTACATTTTAATAAGATTTTTAGAAAATAATTTTGTAGAGTAAATTTTTCATTTTAAAATTAGTTTGATTTTCTATTATTAAATAAAAATACAAAAATAGTTTTTAATTCATATTAAATAAATAAAAAGCCAAAAAAATATTTTTCTTTTTCCTAAAATTTTCTTTTATCATTTCAAAGTTTTAAAAATTACTTTTGAGCCCGTAGGTTAAGTCTAGCTTAAAATTCGCGTTTTATTTTGTTACGTAGACGTTTTATTTTTAATTCGCGTTTATGGTTTTATCATTTGTGCTTAATATGCTTGTACGTTTAGCTTTATTAGTTAATTTTGATTGTTAATTCATATAATTTGTAGTATAAATCCAAATCAAAACAATTTTTCTCTATTCACTTCACTCACACACATTCGTTTTCGATTTATTCGCCGTCAAATCTTCGCTGGGACAACGAACCGAGAAATAGTACTCCACTTTACATAACATCAGCTGGCCCGCCAAGAGACTGACGCTTGCAAAGTAATCATGTTGAAATAACCTAGGCTTGCAAATAAAGGAGCAAAACTGAGCACCGGCCATGGCTGCAACCACCAATCGGGTAAGGTTGCCCCGCCAAGATACCTTCCTTTAAGAGGTTGCATACTCGATTTTAATCAGATACGATAAATATAAAGAACGACCAACCCAAAAAACGGCTCAATTTTAAGCAGGATCAGATCAGCGACAATGGAAGTGGTACCCGTAAAACGCCATGGCTGCAACCATGTGGTTACCCCGCCAAGGTACGTTTTTCGGCAAACTACACTTACCTAGAAAAACAAACCTTAGGTAACCATGTTTGCACACATATGTGGTGCGAACGAAAACAGCCAAGCCTAGGTCACCATGGTTGCAAACACAAATACGGAATGTGCTGCCGGCCTATGGCTGCAATTATGTCAACAATCAATAACCAGCTTCACATGAAATTTCATGCTTATTTGCACCGACACACACATACGCTAAGGCCTATATTTTACATAACACTTTCAGAACAAATTTTATACATCAAAATATACTTGTTTTTATCCAAGATCCAAACACATTTGTTTTTTTTTTCATCCATCCCTGCCACTCCAAATCACAGCTTCTGATTTTATAACCCATCCAAATCCGAAGAATTCATTTAAATTAAATAACTTACCAAGCATGATAAACATATAATCTGATCAAAAACACATGAATTAGATGAAAACAATTATCTCAAAAGGGCTTGTTGCAAACATCATCAACAACGCATCCTACAAAAGAAATCAACCAAACCCCCAAATTAACGAAACCCTAATTTGTTAAAAAAAATAAATAAAAAAAAAGCATAAAAACCTAATTTGTTAAAAAAATTAAATAAAAAAAAAAGCATAAAAATGTAAAACCCTAAAATTAAACTAAAATTAATCACCATAAATAAAAACCAAACCTTTTTTGGACGCCTACCGGAAGTTCATAGATTCAGAGATAACACACATATCGCGTGTGTGTGTATCTGTGTTTTCTGGAATATGAAGAATCCAGAACCACAAATATATGGATATAAGCAAACCGTTAACTGTAGATAGTAACATTTGGCACCCAAAGAACCACAAATTCAATAAAATACTCATTTTACTGTAACCCCCCTCACGAAGCATTGTAGTACAACAGTATTTCTTAATTTTTTTGGACCGGACTCCGGTTAAACGCCGGTGGAGTCACCACCCACTCGGATCCTTTGAGAAAGAAAGAGTTGTGAGTTATGGTGAATAGTCACGGCCGGGTACCAAGTTTCTATTTCACACAATGGGCCCAAAAAAACCCGACCCAAACCCAAGGCTAAAGCAAAAGGCCATTTTGTTGGGCTTAATCAATCCCTGGTAAATGTATATATTTATAATGTAGCCCTCCAAGTTCTTTAGGATTCTTGAACCAAATGATCCTTAAAATATGCATTAACTAATTAAAATACAAAGTGTATAGACCGAAACATTACAAATTACAAAATGTTCAAAAAAATTAAAATACAAAGTGTTATGGACCGAAACTTACAAATATTTTTTTTATCTTGCGTGTCGAATACATGCCCGGCCCCAGCAAAGCTAGATTTTCCCAGATGCTAACTCGATCAGTCACGCAAGAGTGACCAACAATTTTTTACTTTTATTTTCCTTTAAGAATCTGTATTTTGAAATTTGAATAACCCAACAGCCAATCATCATGTGAAAATGGCAAAAGAAGCTAAATCAAGTATTAACATCAATGTCAATATGACGACATAAAGATTATTCTTTGTACCTTCATGACCAAGCTTCGAAGAAACCACCTTGCTATAGATTAGAGCAATCGGTGTAATAATGTGGGCATGGGCGTTATGCTGACATGGCCAGCGCTAACGTGGCGTTATTACACCGTCGGACGACGTTAAGGTGCTACATTGATGGGGACGTTGCCATGCGGTTGAGGCGAGGCTTGAAAAAAAAAAAAAAAAAAAAAAAAAACACGGCCCTTAAACGCCTACTCGTAATTTGAATTAGAAAATAAAATAAAAATAATAATAATAATAATAATAATAATAATAATAATCAATCTAAACACCCCCTTGGTTTAAACGGTTAGTTAGGTTAAAAAAATAAAATAAAATTACACAAATACCTCTTAACGGCTAGTTGTAATTTGAATTCAAAAGCTTCTATGAATACCAACATTTACAAATTATTTTTACACACTTTTCATACATTTAACTTAAGCACTATTAATCATTATAACACAAAATTATGTCTTGTTCTCTTCCCTATTCCGTCTAAGAAATGCAAGCTTTTGTTCGAAAATAATGCGAGCAAGACGATGCGGCTTGGCAGAAGGCTATTGCCGAATTATCAAGATTTTTTAGCACGCAAAGGCAAAGAAGGAACGGTTGAGAAAAGTACGCGAAGTGCAAAGACATTTCTCCTGAAAGACAAGCTGTGATCAACAAATTTTTGAGCGATGAAGCCACAAAAGATGACACCATCAGTGAAGCATTGTAGAAGTGTGCTTCACAGATACAAGACAACATCAGCAACAAAATCCATTGGAATTATGAGGAAAACAAAATTGTTGATTCCGTAGCACAACAGATGAATTAACTTGGGCTAGATGCATCAACTTCGGCTGATGCGCATGGATTTATTGAGCAACATCATTATCAATTTACGAGTAATAAAGAAGAGGCGGTTGATGAATTATGTGTGGCGCGCATGCTTTAAGAGAAGTTGAAGCAGAACAAGCTAGGATTCAACAAGAGTGTGAGGGGATACTCAGGAAAAAAGAAGCAGAAACGACGATGTTCAGGTCGGAATTTGGGTATGTGGAATCTCCATAGTATGATTCTGCATGCGGGGAGCATTCAGATTAAACTATGGTTATGTATTGCGTATCGTATTGTATTTTAGTTCGTATGTTTTTTTTCATATCGCATTTCGTAATGTATCGTGTTTCGTATTGTATTTTATGTAACGTTTATATCATGTTTTTATGGTTATTAATAAAATAATAGGTTGTTTATTAAATGAAGTATTAGTTTAAGGGGTTGAATTTGTAATTTTTATTTGTTAAATAAAAGTGAGGCCTAAATTGTGGTGTTATGACAAGGGGTGTTTTTTTAGTGTTAAAATTGAAATGTTAAAGCTGATGTGGCACTGACATGGCGCGGTGTTATGAGATAACTTAAAAGTAAAATCAGTAAAGCCAAAAAAGAGCAAATTTCACCCGTGACAAAGAGATTTGTTACTAGTGTATTAATAAAGACCAACATTTGATACTTTGATACTTCATATTCTTCTTCTACTTCTAGTCTTGAAAGTCAAAAATGATTCACGAAGTATAAGTGACTACAAATATATACACTAATATATATATCTTCACAAATATTTAGTAATATAATAAAAAAAAAAAATTGGAACACAATTATTTTGAAAGGTATATCCACGAATATTTGAAAATTGGTATGACTACGAGTTTGAAGATGGGGTTTACCTGTGAGGGGTATGCATTACCCGTCACCCAGTGGTGGGTTTATTATTCACTCACGACCCATCCGTGGGTAAAAGTTGACGGGGTTACCCACCCATTATGAGCGAATACCCGTGTGTTATGAGTTTTTCCTTGCTCAATGCCATTCCAACGTACTTTCAAACGCTTTTATTGAAATAGTGGATCATTATTGGATCACATATATGAAAGTGACTATCACAACCTGAACAGTTCTAAAAGTAGAAGGAGCATCAAACAATCTTTGATTTAGAATTTCCTGCGGTTAAATTAAGAAGTGGCAAACGTGTATCTTCATTTATTATGACTTGAGCTTTATTAGTATGACTGATAAGTAACAAACGTGTATCTTCATAAGAAGTAAAGGTTATATATGGCAACTCAAATGATAATTCAAGAATTCCATTCATAACATGCAAGACTTACAAATTACAATACCCAAATATAGTATAATTTATGATACAAATACAAGAGAGCGATTTATTACAACATAAAACCATCATTTGCTTATGGTTTCGAATATCAAATCAATATGAAAACATACAATCATCAAACAATAATAACTCACAACCATGCCATGCATGCACGTACATTGCAATCGTACGTATTAATACCATGCATGCACATACTCAAGGAAATCCACCACCAAAACCGCCACCTGAACCACCACCAAATCCTGCACCAGCCCCACCAAGTCCACCACCGCCACCTCCACCTCCACCAAAACCTCCACCACCTCCAAGTCCGGATCCACCACCAAAACCACCACCAGATCCAGCTCCAAAGCCAGAACCACCTCCTAATCCACCACCACCTCCTCCACCAAACCCTCCACCTCCACCGCCGCCCAATCCTGAACCACCTCCTAATCCACCACCACTGCCAAATCCACTACCACCTCCTAATCCACCACCACTGCCAAATCCACCACCACCTCCTAATCCACCACCACTGCCCAAGAAAGTCTTTTCATCCTTGAAAGACTGCTCTGAAGCGGTAGAACTCAGCTTCCTAGCAGTGGAGGTACAAACTAGAACACCGACAACAAGGAGAAGAAATAGTTTAGAAGAAGAAGCCATGTTGATTAGTTAAGTTGATGATGAAAATATGAATGTTTGATGCTACATTATATAGGGTCAATTTGTTATCTACTAATAAATGCGAAGGTACAAATTGTAGGGGAAATAAATGGGTTCCTTGCTAGTGCATTCACCCAACCGTCTCTTTGACAAAATCCACGAGTTTTACAAGAGTCCACCCACTTCACAACTGGCGTAGGCCATACAGGCATACACATACATATTACCAGGGTCGTCCTTGAGTTTTGGGGGTCTTCAGCAAAAATACATAATGAGGCATTTCGAAAGTTAATGTTATATAAAATGTGTCGTCGTTTAATAAGATATAATGCAAACTAGCTATTATTTAAATGTTAAACATGTGACTCTTTTAAGATATTTTATCACCTAATTACTTTTTTCTTTGATAAAAATATATGTGCACATGCATATAATTGTTAACGGGACAAATTTTGGGGTCCCTAAAATTTTTGAGTACCTGGCGGTCGCATACCTCGTCTTATATCTCAAATTTCATCAAGATATCTCAAATTTACTTTAGACATCATAAACTATTTATATGTGCTAAATTTGTTCCAGTGATCAGCATGCATATTTAGCACATATATACCATCGAATATATCTCAAATTTCATCAAGATATAGGGTTTCTAAACCTAAATTTGTTTATGTTGATTATACTCATAATTTTGAGGTAGAGATTAAAGGTTTCAATAATTTCGAGGTAGCAATCTCTATTTAAAAACATTCGCATTTAGGCTATGTTTGGCAAAAGTAGTTGTGAGCAGTAGTAGTGAGCTGAGCAGTAGCTGTGAGCTGTAGCAACAGCTCACCGCTCACAGCTTCTTAAAGAAGCATTAGAAAAATGAGATTTCCTAAAAAATAGCAAAGCTCACCGCTCTTTTGCCAAACGAACACTGAAAATCAAAAAGCTCATTACTCACCGCTCATCGCCCAAAAAAGCTCCAAAAAGCTCTGCACCAAACATATCCTTAATAAACAAATATAAGTATTTATTAACTTTATGAAGGCATGCTACTCGACAGTTTTTTTCACACTTTGATTAAACATTTTATAAGGTCAGTTAAAACAGAATACAAGGGTAAAACTCCTTTTTAATGGAGTTAGTGATTTATACACTCAGATACTCTTATTAGGCAATAAGGCCCGAGCTCGTCTGTGGGTTTGGGTCCATTAAGGTTTCTAGGTTATGTAATCTGTATATATTATGTCTCAATAAACATTATAACCTACGGGGAATTATGTAGTCTAACATGGTATCGGAGCGGGTCTGATCCTCAGACCTAGGTGGCTAAGTTGAGCCGCCTCTTTTATGTCGCCCCGTCAAACCCTAGCCGCCACCATTTATCCATGTCTATGTTTTGCTTTTATTTTTGTTTCTTTGCTTTTGTTGCTGCTGCAGATGAAGATTTGTCTCCGCTTGCTGCTGTCGGATGTCTTCATCAACAAATATGTTATTTGCTTTTGCTCCAGCTATTGCTGCTGCTTGAAGAACTGCTTCCGCTTGCTGCGGATTTCTTCATTGAAAATTATGTTTTTATTGCGTTAATATTTCTTTTTTAGTTTACACTCCAATTCGAGCTTTCGCGATTTTGTCGCTCGAATTGCGGGGGAGTATTAGGCAATAAGGCCCGAGCCCGTCTGTGAGTTTGGGTCCATTAGGGTTTCTAGGTTATGTAATCTGTATATATTATGTCTCAATAAACATTATAACCTACGGGGAATTATGTAGTCTAACAACTCTATTAGAGAAAAGAGAAAATATTAGCTACAATTAAATTGTAGCCAATTCAATACAACTTGTGCTACAAATTGTGGGTCCTAAGTCATTTTGTGGGTTTCTATGAGTCTCTGATTCATTTTCTTGTGCATTTTAGTGGAGGGTCGTAACTAATTGGCTACAGAAATTATAGCCAAGTTATCTCTTAGAGAATATAACCTAACTTATTTACTTCTTGTCACAAATTTGAGGTTTATTTAACAAATTTTTTTTCTTCTCAAATTCATGTACTAAATTTTTAAATTTCATCACTCTGGTGTATTTTCAGACCATTTTACCTCTTCCTAATAAAATGAGTTTTAATAAATTGAAGGGTAAAATAGTCAGAAAATACATCAGAGTGACGAAATATGAAACTTTAGCATATGAATGTTAAAAAAAATGTTTTTTACACGTAAATAAAATTTGTGACAAGTAAGATACATTTTAAATACATTAGCATTTGAAAATATTGAATAAAATTTGAAACATACTGAACAGTTGAAAGAAGGCTTATCCCCATAATGATACAGCTAATTAAAGTGACATGCATGAAATGTCAAAGTGGGGTTTGCCTTAAAGTTTAGAAAACGGTTTTTAGATAAGAACGTATCAAAATCTGCATTTCTTATATATATCTTAGTTGACTTTAGTTTTTGCGAGAAATTGAGAAATATGATAAATCATTAAAATCGTAATTCGTAACCTTGATTCATGGGCTTTTTGCGTTTTTTTACGTAATGTTTTTTTATCGGATTAGAAGCATATAGGTGATTTAAAGTTTTGAAAATCTAACATTTGATTCATATTATTTGCAAAATATCATATAAATGTCAAAGTTTTAAATCGAAATATAAATTTCAGTGAATCTACGCTAATCACTCTTTTGCATTGAATCAACAAAAAAGCTATTTCTACTTATAAAAAATATAAATCAACGCGACTAAATGCATTTCTCACGTCTAATTCTTTCTCACTTTAAGAATTTATTTGATCCTGATTCTATCTCACTAATGTACACGGTTAACTTACAAACATTTTTTGAACAAATAAACACAAACTTACCAAAGGCCAAAAGCACAAAGCTACCAAAAGAGCTTCAGCCGAAACCACCAACTTAGTAATCAAATTAGAAGGAACATAAGCACAAAACTGTTATAGGTGAAGTAGCTGAAAACAGATGATAATGATCAATGTATACATAGCCCATGTAAGTATTTGAAATGACATAATACTTTGGTTGCTTGTAACAATAAGGGTTATTATACAAAAAAGTTAATTACTAAAGTTTTAAAAAATTTGTCCTAAGTTACTATAGTAGTATAGTTTCATTTTGTTCACTTAGATTACTGAACTTTAGTAGCATACACTCCGATAAATTTAGTGTTAGTCCAAGTAACCTGATTTTTTTATAAGAGCACTTACAATAATAACGCAACTCGTGCGTTAAGATGGATTTAACGTGCGTTAAAGGCACGTTACCGTTGCACGTTGTCGCGTTAAACGTGCGTTAACGAGCCAAGTTAATCCCTTAACCCGGCGTTAAGGGTGACTTGGCTAAAAAAAAAATTTTTGACACTTTTGGCCACTCTAAAATTTATAACATTTGGAATAAAAGATAATGGAAATTGCAAAACACCTCCCTTAGTTCAATACACGCAAGAAAAATGTTCAAGAAAATGTTCAATACAACGCAAGAAAAGCATACAACTAATTAAGTATTTAGATAGATTTGTAATTGTCGATGAGATCTGACTTCTCCTCCCACACTTGCAACACTTGTTCCCTAACCATTTTCAAGGCGACCTGCAGTTGCAGATCCGTTTCATCATTTCTTAATAGAGTTTCTAGACCGACCCTGATAATTGGATGGTCTTGAGGCAGCTCAAATAACCGTTCGACCTCTGGAGCCCGAGTATGCATCTGTCGAATAGTACGAGCTATCTCACCTAACAAGTTGTTAATCAACTTAAGTTCATTTTCTTGTTCATTGCGTGATCGTGTAAGGATTGCTCTTTGCACCTCAGCTGGTTGGTTAGCCATAGTGTTTGTGTGAAATTTAGTTGTAATTGTGTGACAATACTGTCACAATTCTCCATTTCAGGTCAATTTTCCTAAGTTCCGACATTTCCTATTCATTGAATTTCAATTCAACATTTCACGTAAACAGGGTTTACGGGTATCCATTTGACGAGACCGGGTAGGTTAAGTCACATTGTCAACCGTTGTACATTTTCTAGACTAGGGTTAGTCTACATTGCATCACGACATCATTTGCATTCTATTCCACTCGTAGATATATATTTTCAAGTTAGCATTATTTATTTATTTGTATATAAATAATAAGACAAGATATTAGTTTTTAACCTAATGTACCAAACAAATTCCACTAGAGCACTAATATATTTTTATATTAGTTATTTTTCCACTAAGGTTATAAAACTATATATTATTTATTTTTGGTGGTTAACCAAATAATAAACCTTTACTTGAACTATATACATCAAGAATTGTACCAACAAAGCAATACCTATCAAAATACCCAATGTTTATGAAAATTTTATTTTTATAATTTTTACAACTTTATTATATCCCGTATTGTCCCGTTATATTTTCTTTTTAATTAACCCGGTACCCGATAACACTAAAAATACCAAAACTATGCACTAAACGGTACCCCGTAAAACAAAGTGGTACAAAAACCATGACTAATATACCACCTCTATGAGGTGGCCGGCCAAGGTGTCTCCAAGGACACTTGGTGCCTTTGAAACACATATCAAATTCACTAACTCAATTTACAACTCACATTTTGCATGCTACTAAAAATTTATCAAGAAAAATTTGCTCTCTCTTCCTCCTTGCTTCCTCTTGCTCGTTCCATATACAAGACCCAAGGATGACCACCACTAGACTAAATACATATAATTACCATCAAGTTAATTACCTAGCTTTCGGCATCATAATCTATCTACCACACATACCATCGAATATATCTCAAATTTCAAGACATAGGGTCTCTAAGCTTAAATTTGTTAATGTTGATTATACTCATAATTTTGAGGTAGAGATTAAAGGGTGTGTTTTGTAGAGAGATAAGAAAGAGGAGAAATGTAATTGGATTAAATTCTCTTGTTTGGTAGAGAGAAATAAAAGAGTGGAGAATAGAAAGGAAATTAATGGAGAGTTGGAGAGAAATGGTATTGTAATTGATTAACCTCTATTTCCATGATTTTGGTAGAGAATTTAAAGAGATGTGTTTATTTTTATTATTATTATTATTATTTTGTAAGTTTTATATATTTTTTTTCTTCTAATCGCTTTAAATTATAGTACTCCCTGCGTCTCATATTTATAGTCCACATTTCCTTTTCGGGTTGTCTCAAAATAATTGTCCACTTTCCTTATTAAGTAAAAACTAGAGAATCTAGTGGAGGAATATTCCATTTTAGTTGTTGAAAATTAAAGTGCCACACTTTTATTAAACTTTGTGATTTCTCTCTCATGATTATAATTATGGGACGGAGGGGTAATTTTTTTTTAAAGAGTGTACTTTGTTAAAAAAATAAACGTTTTATAAAAATAATTTAGAACATATATATATTTTTTTTAAATATATTTTTTTTTATAGAATTGTTATTTAGAAAAAATCAATTTTTTAAATAATTTTTTTAATTAATTTTATAAAAAAAATGAAGTTAAAAGATTTTTTAAAAAAATAAATAAATAATTTTTTTAAAAAATAAGTTTTTTTAAAATAAGTTTTTTTAAATAAAATTAAAAAAAATAAAAATTTAAATATATATATTTTAGAATTGTTATTTAGAACAAATAAATTCTTTAAAAAAAATCAACAAATAAATACATGTGAGTCTCATATGATAAAATGTTATTTAACTAATTTTTTGTTTTCATTTTCTCGGTGTCAAGTCTATGTTGTTACAAAACATTAGAATTGAACAAAATTCTCTACTGATTACTATTCTCTGAATTTTATTCTCTACTTCATTTCATTTATTTGAAATTCTCTCTACTAAACGTGCCTTGAAGGTTCCAAATAAGTTTGATCCATATCTCTACTACACTTGGTGCACAAATGTTTTTTCTTAAATATTAAAAACTTAAAAATGAGTAGGTTTAATATCCAAAGTATCCGTTTAAAACTTAAATTTCAATCTTTTGTTTACTTTTTCACATAAAAATTTGGCCCGATAATGTATCATACTTGTCACTTGCACCTTTTATATGTATCGAAATATTTCTTTTGCTATTCTATTTACTAAATTTGATTTTTATTGTATTTTTTGTATACTTTATGACCATTTTGCCCATTTTCTTTTGCTACTATATGTATCATTGTTGTCATAAAGTACACAAAAAATACAATAAAATTAAGTTTGATACATAAAATAGCAAAAAAAAAATTTGATACATATAAAAGATGCAAGTGAAAGTATGATACCTTATAATGCCATCAACCTTATTTTTTTTTATTTTTTATTTTTTTGAAAAAGTTGCTTTAAGAATAGTTTCTATTTCAAAACTTAATGTTATTTTAAGAATTACCCAATCTCGAACATTTATTTAATTTTCACAAATTCATCACAATTTGCTAAAGTGGAACTGGTATGATGTTATTGCCATCTCAGATGATGATAAAGAGTTGTCAACGTCAATTGCTAAACGTTACACGAAACACTTAATCACAACATCTCAACAATAACTATTTGCCGTAATAAAAATTTGTCGCTATGCGCCGATACACGCGTATACATCAAGTATAATGTAGGTAGCAGTCTATTAAAAAACATTCGCATTTCAATAAACAAATATAAAATCTTAATAACTTATTGAAGGCATGCCACTCATTCTTTTCGACAGTTTTTTCACAATTTGATTAAATAATGTATAAGGTCAGTTAAAACATAATATAACCTAAACTATTACCCTTTTTAATGGATTTATAGACTCATACACTATTGTAGAAAATAATCTAAACTATTACTTCCTATGAAAAATATTGAATAACAATTTGGAACATATTAACATATAGAGCTTTGATATATGGACCTAAAAGAGGATATACCGCATAATTAACTTATACAGTTTGCCGCATAAATAACTTGTACAGTTATGCAACTGTACAAATCATTTATGCGAGAGGTCCCTTTTTGGTCCATTTAATTATGCCACTTTATCATTTTCCATATATNATATAAAATCTTAATAACTTATTGAAGGCATGCCACTCATTCTTTTCGACAGTTTTTTCACAATTTGATTAAATAATGTATAAGGTCAGTTAAAACATAATATAACCTAAACTATTACCCTTTTTAATGGATTTATAGACTCATACACTATTGTAGAAAATAATCTAAACTATTACTTCCTATGAAAAATATTGAATAACAATTTGGAACATATTAACATATAGAGCTTTGATATATGGACCTAAAAGAGGATATACCGCATAATTAACTTATACAGTTTGCCGCATAAATAACTTGTACAGTTATGCAAATGTACAAATATTTTATGCGAGAGGTCCCTTTTTGGTCCATTTAATTATGTCCCTTTATCTTTTTTTATATATATATATATATATATATATATATATATATATATATATATATATATATATATATATATATATATATATATATATATATATATATATATATATATATATATATATATATATACTCGCAAGTGGAAAGAAAGGAGAAGTCTTATCCCCATATGACACAACTAATTAAAGTGGCATGCATGAAATGTCAAAGTGGGGTTTGCCTTAAAGTTTAGAAAACGGTTTTTAGATGAGAACATATCAAAATCTGCATTTCTTATATCTTAATAATGTACGTTTAACTAACAAATGTTTTTTGAACGAATAAGCACAAAGGAGAAAAGAACAAAGTTAGCGAAACTAGTTAGAAACCAAAACTTACACACCCAAATATATATGATAATGCAAATACCAAAAAAGGTTCAACCGAAACCACCAAGTAAGGAATCGATCAATCGAACTAAAAGGAACATAAGCACCAAACTATTAGGTGATGTAGCTGAAAACAGATGATGATGTGTATACATAGCCCATGTAAGTATTTTAAATGACATAATACTTTGGTTGCTTGTAACAATAATGATAATATACATTATAAGTTAAATCGATCTTTACCTTGCAGCTAAGGTCGTTGGTGTACAAATCCAAAAAGTTACAAGTGTAAGTGAAGTTAATTTTAATTTTTAATCGATCGAAGTGGGTGTTGAGTTTCAAGAGAAAAGTGAATAGAGCACGCTGTAAATGAAGTATCACTATAGAATCGGCTACTTTAGCGTGACGATCAAATACAAAAAGTCCGCTAAACGACAAAATAAGCGAGAACAAATTTGTTGGGGTGAACTTTTTTATTTTTACTTTTTTTTAATATTTAAACAAGAAAAAAAAAATGTTTACATGGTTTCTCAAGAGTAAATTTAGTAAAGCATGAATATTTTTATAATAATCTATTCCCTAGGATTGACTAAAGTGCCGTTACCCCGGTCTAAAGCTGCCTTTTTATCCGATTTTTGTATCTCTTATATATTTAGCCTTAGTATTTTATAAAGCTTGCAATTTTCAGAAGTCATATATGTAGATGTTATGTTTTGAAGCTATGTGTTTGTTTAAGAGAAAAGCCAAGTGTTTGTTTAAGAATAAACGAGGTTCATCTTAGATCTCTTTGTTAAATTAAAGTCACTTGATAATTTTTTTCTTTAAAAAATTGACTAACAAAACTGCAATCAGATATTCACGGTATAAATATACACAACAATACAGAACTAAAAACTTATAGGAGAACGATACATGGTAAAATGACACAACAATGATCATATACTTAAGTAAAGTGTATTAAATTTTTTTGGTTCTTTTCCAACGTCTTAAATTGCATACGATCATGTTCACTCTCATTGTGACAGTTATTTGGCATGTAAAAAATTTTCCAAAACTAAGGGGTCGTTTGGTTGGGAAATTTGAAATTACAGAATTTTAAATACTAGAAAATTTAAATTCTTGAGAACTTAAAATTCTGAAATTTAAAAACTCTTCGCATGTTTGGTTGACAGAAATTTATAAATATTTTTGTTTTTTATTTTTTAATACAAATTTCATAAATATTCTATTTAAAAGTTTATAAAAAATTTATAAACAAAGTTTATAAATTTATAAATTTTTTTATAAAAAGTTTATAAAAAAGGTTTATAAAAATATTATACAAAGAGTTTATAAAAAATTTATAAAAAAAAGTTTATAAAAAATCTATAAAAAAGTTTATATTAAAAAAACGTTTATAAATAAAATTTATAAAAAAAATTATTTTATAACAAATTTATAAAAAAGTTTATAAACTAAAAATCATAAATATTCTATTTAAAAGTTTATAAAAACACTAAAAAAATTATAAAAGAATTTCCAAGTAAATGAAAGTTCTTCATTTTGTGAAGCCATTTTAATTTCCCCCATTTTGGCAATTCATGGAATTTTAAATTCCCTCATTTTTGTTACCAAACACAATATTTGAGGGAAATTAAAATCCAAATGCCATGAATTCCCCCCAGTATACCCCAACCAAACAGCACCTAAAAGTTTTATGGGATTTTCTAATATGTGCCACCATGGCACTTGTTTAAAAGCATTAAATGAACTAAATTATTCCCGAAAATAAATTTATTTCCTATGTAAAACAAAATATGCAAAACAAAGTTAATCATGGTAATTATAAGAGATTTAGGAAATTATTAATTCAAACTAACATTTAAACATGGTATTTTAAGTTTATTATTTGTGTTTAACAAATGCCATAACCAACTAGATTTTCAACGTATTAACAGAAGATTTTGCATCAAAGAAAAATTTTAAACAACAAGCTTTAAATAAGAACACAACTTTAAATATTTCTTGAGTTGCCATGTTTGTTTAAAGAGACAATTGCATATATACTTATTAAAAGATACATATCTTAATATTTACCAAAACATGCTTAAACACTATCATGTATCATGCACTAAAAACTTATATTTCAGAAAAATATACAAATATTCAAGTTTTAGTATGTATATTATGCAATCTCCACTAAAAACTTGTATTTCAGAAAAATATACAAATATTCAAATTTTTTGAACAACAATACTACAAGTCAGCTTGAAGTATAAAGTTTTGTGCAATTCACTCGATTTTTAATTACATATAACTTTTTTATAGGCCACTAAAGGATTTAAGGCTACCCATGCACATTATTTAAGGCTACCCATGCACATTATTTTTTATAGGCCACTAAAGCGGACAATATCGGGCTTTATGAAGATACTTGATTTGGACCATGTGAAATAATATTGCCCCACTTCAACCAATAATCTTGTAGTATAAAATATTAATCCCTTGATCAACGTACTCAAAAGGTTTCTAACCAAATAGTGCCTTGTATAGGTGAAAATGCTCTAAACAAATGGTTATGGCCTTATGGATTTAATTATGTCACATCTGAATTGTGTGAAATGTATTTATAATATAGTGTGAGATAGTTAACATGTTAGACTAGTGGTAATAAGTCACTCAAGACGCGTCTTATGGCCCTTGAAGATGCGTCCTACCTATTAGCTTGACCCATGGAAGACCTGTGCTTTGCTGGAAAAAAACTACCTGTGGAAGTTGTTGTTTTGTGTATGTGATATTTTGGTTTTTGTGGGGTATATTTTTGTTTAAGTGAGGTATTTTTTTGTGGTTAAGTTGGTTGCGTTATTACACTATGGTAATGGTGATGTTGTTAAAGAAAAAGAAGCTGACATGACAATGAGTTGATAGTAATGATGAGGGTCACTATCACCACTAGCCTTATAACTTGTTTCATCTTCTTAACCAAATCTGAGTTCATCTTCTTAACACAAACCTTAGCTTCTTAGAGCTATGTTCATTAGAAGATTTATTTCAAGGACTTTTAGTCAAATATGAAAATTGAAACATCCTTTACTTGAGAGTAAATTGCATAAGTCGTTTCCATAAGGAGAACACCATTGTTCAGACGATCGAGTTATGGGAAGTGTGAGAGATGTTGTGTGTGTGTGATATTTTAGTTTTTGTGAGGTATATTGTGTTTAAGTAAGGTATGTTTTGGTGATAATCAGTGACGAAGTCAGGATTTTATACATGGGTGGGCCAAATATATACATAGCAATTAACCGATTGAATATCCTCGCTCCAGCGGGATTAGGTGTGTTATTGTTGTTGTAATTAACCGATTAAATATCGTTGCTAAAAAGTAATTTAATTCTAATTGCTACGCAAGATAACTTGTACGATAAAATTATAATATATCTTCTATATATATAACTGTAATTTTGATGCTAAAAGTAGGTTGGAAAGTAATGAAATATATGCTTATATTAATTTGTGGCATCTAGGTGATAATGCTTTTACATACAAATAAAATATAAAAACAAGAAAATTGGAAAAACCGTAAAACAATAAAAAATTTTAGGTATGGATAAATAAAATGTGAAAATGTTATAATAAAATGTTTGATGATGCAATCACATATTAGATTATCTGTGCCTCTGATTCATATAAATCACTCAATTTATACATATGATATTTATTACTTTTGAGATTTTAGGTGGGCCAAAATTCCAAATTATATTTCATTGGACTATTTTTAAATTGATACAGTAATATAGAATATATAGTAACTCTATAAATGTTGGGGACTTGGGGGTGGGCCTTGGCCAACCCAAATACAAAGGAATCTCCGTCCTTTGTGATAATGTTGGTTATGTTATTACACTATGTTAGTGGTGATATTGGTTGAGAAGATAGAAGCTGACGTGACATTAAGTTGACGATGAAAGTCACTATTACCAGTAGTCTTATACTAGTAACTTGTTTTATCTTCTTAACATCCTTTACTTGAGAGTAAATTGCATGAGTCGTTTACATGATTAATTTGGTCAAATTGTAGGCAGTCCTTGTGACGAATTGCTCTCGCACTTTCGATGTTGCATACACTACTCCTTGCAAATTGGCTAAACCACGTACACTATGGTTTTTGCAATACACTTTCGTTTTACTTTCTAATAAACTAGTGTATATAACATGAACATAAAAAGTGTTTTATCAAAAGTTTTATTTTCTTATGTAGACCCAACGTGTTTTAAGTATCACTCAAGACTATTATTCATCTTAAAATGTATGAAGTACACCTACTTAACTGTTATGTTCAAAAAATATTAACTCGATGCAATTATAGGAATACAAATTATTCAGTTTTCAAATGATTCAAAGTGAACAAAACGAAATTAAAGTAGGTAAACTCAAATAAATGAGTTGAGGTACTTCATTTATGTTGCCTCACAAACACACCAATTCATGAAGACACAGAGACTGTTGATTGTGAAAGCAGGAAGTTTGAAATTAAGACTCCAATGCAAAAGATTTTGTACCACAGTTTTGTCACCTCATCTCATGATGCATGCATGGCATTAAACCTTGTTTCTCTTTTAGGAAATTTGTATTAAGCTATGTGGTATTTTGATTTCGGGTTATCGTTTTACTACCTAAAACATGTTGAGTGGTGTATTTTAGAGACAGAGATAAAAATGATGCTAATCGAAAGCCATGCATGCGAAGTCTATTTCGAGCGTCTTCTTAAAAAAGAGTCAGTCACAACACGTAAAAAAGAGTCAATTGTTTGTTCATTTTTCGTTTTAAGTTTCTCCAAGTTAAATGGTGCACTTCTAAAAATAATAGTTGTAATTGCTTAAGTTATTATATTACCTCAAATCAAAATTTAATTGTCAAATGATAAAACTGAAAATTTTATACTTTTGCAAAAATAAAAGCTGCAATAAATACATCTTTTTAAAACATCGTGTGTTTTTATCCAGCGAATAATAATTTTGAGTAGCTTAATCTCCTCATTTAACTTGTTAATTGGTGCCAAAATGTTTCACAAATGTGTAACAACCTTCTAACTACCAAATTTTCATGGCACTAACTCTGAGTCTTTGATCTCTCCAAGAAAGTCAAATTTGTGAAAGTTTTAAGACTTTAAAATCCATAACTGAAGTTGGTAGTTCCTAGATACAAGTTAGCTCTAAAAACCAAAGTAGATATAACTTACTTGTTTAAAACCAATGAATATCAATTTTACTGAACTTCGAGCAAGAAACATGTTTATCTAATTCAGTCTTTTTCAATATACAGTTACTCATATGTTGAATCTTTGTATAAAGTAACTAAGGAAGTAACATTAGTAGTTTCAGCTCAAAAGAATTAAAAAAAATAAATAAATAAAAAAAAAATAAAAAAAAAAATAAATGTTAAAACATCAGGCGACAGAGTTGTCAATAAACGATAGTCAATTATATTGAGAAAATTCCCAAAGTGCTATTTTTTTTTCCTTCTATGGAAACTTGTATTGCTGTTTTAGATTGACATTCCAAGTCTATTATTATGATTTTAAAGAAATGAATATCAACATGGGATTTGATTTAATGTCGAAACTTTCTTTACAAAGTTACCACAGCTTGGTGACCAGTGTTAAATAAATTACGTGACAATGACCTCACATCTAGACTACATTTAATGTTCATGCATGCAAATATGCAAATGCAATACCAAAATCCTCTATAAAACCCTATGATCACCTTCTTCCCAATATTATCACATTTTAAAAGAAAATGTCATCTTTCACTCCTATATTTCTTTATTTTCTGATTACCGTATCCGTCTCCGCTAGGAAACTCGAGCAGATTCCAGCGAAGACAGTGGAAGCAAATGCTAATTTAGGTGGAAGCTTTGGTATTGGAGCTGGCGCCAACATGGGTAGTGGTGGGCTTCTTGGCGGCGCGATACCCGGCATGAATACGGGTATAGCTGGTGGAATTGGCGGGAATATTGGTACCGGTGGGCTTGGTGGTGGTGGGCTTGGTGGCGGTGGACCTGGTGGAATAGGTGGTAGTGGGCCTGGTATTGGTGGTGGTATGCCTGGTGGGTTAGGTGGGCCCGGTGGGCTAGGTGGCGGTGGGACTGGTGGAGTTGGTGGACCTGGAATTGGTCAAGGATTTGGTGGTGGTGGAGTGTTCGGAGGTGGTGGGGCGAGTGGGGGTCAGGGGTTTGGAGGTGGCGGCGATCAAGGGTTAGGTGGAGGTGGGATGGGGCGTAGTATTGGAATGGGTGGTGGGATTGGAAGTAACACTGGATTGGGGCATGCAGGAATCGGTGCAGGGATCGGTAGTCGCCTCGGGTTTGGCGACGGTGGTATTGGTGGCGGAGGTATGGGTGGGCCACCATGATCACATTTCCGGCGTCTGTTGCATGCTTGCGTTTAGTGTTTTGGTGTTAATTAAGGCTATAAGTTATGTTCGTGATAAATAAAAATGTTTGCATACATGCAGTTTCATGTGTAACCATGTGTCGTATCATTTAACTGATGTTCACATTTTTGACGTAAAAAATCATTATAAACGTCTAGCGTAAAAAGATATCTTCTTTGCAAGTAAACACAATACGAACTCTAGCTTGAAAAGATGCACCAACTTATGCATCTAGTGACGATTTCTAACTTCTGTTTCTCGCCATCCCAATATGGCTTTAGTGAACAGATTCGGATCAAAAGGTGTTGGGTCAGATTGTTTCTCACTCAATATATTTCAGTTTTTCAGTTCATTATTTCCAGGTTTCTTCGGCTACAACGCAAATTTTCCCAATAAAACTAAAAACTTTTACCAACTTTACTGTAAACTGGGGCATATTGTTCACACTTCGTGAGCTGAACACAGTTGTTATAAACTAAATCAGAATTTGCACTGGTACCTGGTTGGACTTGTAGCAAACAAGA
The DNA here is from genome assembly GCA_014162995.1 of Artemisia annua. Taxonomy (NCBI): domain Eukaryota; kingdom Viridiplantae; phylum Streptophyta; class Magnoliopsida; order Asterales; family Asteraceae; genus Artemisia; species Artemisia annua. The sequence continues at coordinate 56,851 of LBNU01004596.1, read as the reverse complement.
AAGCGGACTATTCCATCTAACTCATAGTTGTTTGCACTTGTGTGGGCTCGAAATACGTCCACCACCAGGCATAAGGGTTGCAGACTTGCAGTCCACACCTGCATGTCTACCCTTATAGTTCAACAGACATTTGATAAAGAAGATAAAAAAAGACCGACATGGTTACCTTTATCCACTGTTTGTTTATGCTCGAAAAACATGTTCAAACGTTACGGTTATAAATCACACACAAGATTTCCATCGAGGCTTTGAGCACTGTATCAAACATCTAATGTACAAGAGTTTAGGTATGATGATTATACCAAACAGTTTAAATCATTCAGTGAAATTGTATAAGTGAAATGCAACGGAATCAGAATCAATCAATCTATGCGAAAAACTGAACTTGACAATCTATGCGAAAAGACTTAACCAACTGTTAACACACAAGTCATTTAGAAATTTTATCGAAGACCTTTATTGCATGAAAGAGTTCGATGTCATTCAGAGTTTAGTCACATCTACCCACAAGAAATTACATTTAGTACCAAAATCCACTCTTTTCAAAATTGTTTTCCCAGTAACTCGATACAAATTACCAATTGCAGGTTTCTTTTCCGCAAGGAATATAACTTGAATATTTTGATACAGGGTACAAACACAATTTTAAAAGGGACTAAATTGATACTTTGCCTTATCTTAATGCTGGATGGGAGGCTACATCCTGACTTCGATACCTTCCTTTAACAGGTGGTCTTTAACAGACTGAATTGGTACCTACACATAAATACGGATCGAGTGATTTACATATGACATATGATTCATAAGCCGTTGACCTAAATATGGGTTTTTTTTTCCATATTTTATCTTGCACGTAAAATGAGTAATCTAAAAAAGAATAAGAAAAAGAAAAAAAATGTCAAATTGGTTTTTAACGAACCAAATGGCTCGCAGGTCAGTTAGATGGTATCCACAAACTCTTACAACCTCCAAACTATATTATTTACATATGTGGAGGTTCACTCGAGACCGCTAAACAGCCTGAGATCATCTAAATCACCTAATTTTAAAGATTTTAAAGATTTCATTGACATGTGAGTTTACAAAGCTTTAAAATCACATGCGAGTAGAGTTAATTTGGACTATCCATTTTAAGATATACAGGTCTCATTTTTTGCAAGGTATCAATGAACTCACCATTTACATATTGTAGTTTGTTATCATATTTAATTCATTAATTAGCTTTGTTCTACCCGTTATCCAACCTCCCAAAACTGTAACAAATTTTGTGTCTGGCATAGATTGAAATATAAACCCAACTATTATGGACTGGCACTTATAAAAGTATTATTTAGCTGCTATTTGCTGCGTATATTAAGGATGATACCTCTTTTCTGTGGAAAATGCCAGCAGCAAGAGCTGCAGAAGCATTTGTTTGCGAGAAAACCTCAGCGAAGTGTCCGACTGTTCCTGCACCACTACTTGCAATCACAGGAATGCTAACAGCATCAGAAATTAGCTTTATCAGGTCAATATCAAATCCCTTTCCTTGACCTGAAAAAGTCAGCCATAGCAATAGTTACCACTTTGTCCCTCAAAAACAAAATGACAAACATGTGTTCCTTTTGTACATCACAAAGGTATAAATTGTACTAGTAAACATAAATCTGTCTGCTAAATCGAATAGTTGAAGATGTATTATTTGTTACTTTATTCACCATTTTAATGTTTATTTTTTAGATAAGTCAAGAATTACCATCGCAATCGATACAGTTGAGCAATATTTCACCAGCTCCAAGTTCTTCAACAGCTTTGGCAAGCTCGTAAGCTCCAATCGGACGACCCTCTCGCCCACCATTCACCTATTTCAAATTCCACATCAATTAGATACTTCTTAAATGACATATGCAGAGTAAAACATTTACAATAGGTTTAATGTAATATCTAATGTGCATGAAAGAAAACTTACCGTGCACTGATACCAGGCATATTCTTCGCCATTTGGTCCTGACAAAAGCAATAACTAATAAGTGAAATGTTACAAAAAAAACTTGTCTATTATGCATAAGAAATCCACTTACCTGGGTTTGTTACTTTAACAGACTTGAATCCAACCTCATAAGGACTTGTTAAATATTGTCTACGAGGATCAATGCTTACAACTACCGCCTACAAAATTAAATATTAGATGGATGCAAATTTTACATGTACTGATGTACTTATACATGCATTATAGAAATAAAGAATACTGTGATATATAGGAAAAATCACCTGATTACCATAGACTCGAGAAATTTGTTCTAAGCTGCTCTTTCCAGTTTTTATCTGTAAAAATGGATGTAATAAAATCAGATATATAACAATAAGTGAAGCACATCAAAGAAAAAACTAAAAATGTTGCATACTCCTGTTTTTATATACTCTTCTGCAGCATAAACAGCATCACTCCCGATAGAAATCTTATCCGCACCAGATCTGAAATATTCTGAAGCAACTTCCAAACTAGTATAGTGCCTGTGATAATATAAACAGTTACTAGATAAAGTTCCTCACAAAAATATAAATAATATTCTATCACGTAGTAAAGCAAGTACCTGCCATTTGCATCAGTGAAATCTCGGATACCACCACCAACTGTTAGAGGTACAAACACATTCTCTGATGTGTATTTTAGTATCTATTAAACAACGCTTAAGTATTAACAAAAAAATAAAAAAGGAATCTATAATAGACTATAATCAATGCAAAAGCTGGTTTTTATTAGGGGACATACTTGCAGCATTGGCAAATCGCCGAGAGGGAAATCACGAAAACCAGTTATATTCAAAAAGCTAACCTGCAATGCATCGCTGTTCATTAAAATCCATGTATAATTAAAACTAAATGAGTAAGAAAGATTTTAATACCTCGTCAGCCCCATCTAAGTAATACTGTCCAGCAAGTTCAACTGGCTTACCTAGGTTCCTCACCTATAAAAGATAACAGTATAATTATCATTTACGAATATTTTGCCTATAAAATAAAAAACTTAAGAGTAACTAGCATATTTTCAAGCCAAATGCTACCCATTTTATGGATACTTTCAAATGTGCACTACAATAATGCAAACTTGGAAACTTGTCGCGTCAAAAATATAGCTAGGTTTTGATTTTGACGTGCTGATGCATTGGTCATTTGGACAGATTAAGTGCATTTTGTTTAGTGTTTAATGCTTTCTTACTTTTATTCATATCACTGGTCTGACCAAGTTCTTGATGAACAAAAGACGATCAAAATACCTCATTCTCTTTTGTCTGCTCTCTCACATCATACTGATCTCCTTTCGTAACAACAAGATCACCATTATCATTAGTTCTCACATCAAGGCAAGCGATAACCTGCAAGTACCAATATTACTTGAGCATTATCTCAACTGTCTAGAGAATCATTTAAGATGGATGTTCAAAGAAAACATAACTAATTTTCAGAACATCAGTTATAGTAACTCTGGCAAATGAACACAGAACTCACCCTCTTTGCAAGCTTTGTAGCCTTTCCTTCAAATGGCTTCTGTCTTCACATTACGGTGTTAGGTTGTTAAATAAACAGTAAACGCATACCAATATTATATTCAAAAGCTTATAGGCTACCTTAGTCTTTGAAGAATTTGGTAACAAGAACTTCCTCAATATTGAAAGACCAACATCTGAGAAATTTGAAGCAGTTGATTACATGTGTCAGAAATAGTAGAACTTACCCTAAGAAAGGCGAAGATTCTGGGCTACTAATGTTAAAATGGCTTTCTAATAAGATCATTGAGTTAAAACTTAAAACCCAATACTTTCTCTAACACGTAAAAGAAAACTTGCCTCCACTCTTTTCGGGGTGAAATTGAACGGCATGCACATTTCCCCTTCTAATAGATGAAATGAAGTCAATCCCGTAGTTGCAGGTGGATGAAACCCACTCTTCATTTTCTTTCGACTATATGCAAACCAAGGACTGAACTTTAGCTACAGGTCAGTAAAAATAAGACAGATGTGAAGAAGAAATAAGACAAACAAACATACCGGAACAGNACGGCATGCACATTTCCCCTTCTAATAGATGAAATGAAGTCAATCCCGTAGTTGCAGGTGGATGAAACCCACTCTTCATTTTCTTTCGACTATATGCAAACCAAGGACTGAACTTTAGCTACAGGTCAGTAAAAATAAGACAGATGTGAAGAAGAAATAAGACAAACAAACATACCGGAACAGCACGGTAAGAATGAACGAAATATACATGGCGGTTTGCAACATCATCTAATATAACTGAATCTTTCTTAGTTTGCAAAGCATTCCATCCAATATGAGGCACTCGGCAACCATTTGATGAATCAAAACGTCCAACCACCCCAGGAATCAAACCAAGACCTTTCACTGAGAACACAATTATTCAATTCAGTTAACAAACTTTAGCTTAACAAATGCAAAATTTTCAAGCATTATTTGTAGCCCTCATTTGGCAGGTTTTGGTTTTGCCCGCCAGATGACAGCTTGCAAAGTTGAAGGTAACAAATGCACAGAAGATCTTATTACTGTCCAAGACCATGTTTCAATTGTTTCATTATTAACCACTTTTCTTTTTTTAAAACATTTCATAATAGATAAGATGAAGCATTAATTTGAATGTACATACAAGGAAGATGTTCATTACCAACTATAATGATAGCAGTTCACAGAGGTACCGGTACAAACTTTAATCAATATCGTATATATGTGTCAGTTTACATTGATGCTAGAAGTTATATGCTATAAGTACCAAATATAACTCATGAAAAAAGGTTAAGTGAAACATATTGACAACCCACCAGGTCCGTTTTCTTCGCTGGACTCAAAGAGTAGCTGCAAACCAAGACAAATGCCTAAAAATGGGCGATCCTTCTCGATGTAAGTGCGAAGAGCATCAGCCATCCTAAAACATCATAAAAAAAAAACAATATTTTAAGTTATATTTTATTTTCCAGGAAATCGTTCAATTAACAAACAGACGCTTGTTACGCATAAAGTGGCAAATAGAAGAGACATGTCATTGCTCCCTAGTGGTCTAAGTCAATTGCAGAGTCCTTAACGGTCTCACTAATACTTTATTCCACGTGTTCTTGTTCTACATTTTACTCATATGTGGTCAGTCCTTTCTTATAATTCCTAATCTTAAAAATCTACTTTTGCAAAGGTGAAGTTGACAAGAATCGAGTATGTGGAATTATCAAAAAATTACCCATTCTGGTTTATCACGTCCATCATAGCAGCAAATGCTCCAACTCCAGGAAATATAAGACGCTTTGCATTCAAAATATCCTCTGGTGTTTGAACCTGGAACATGGGAAAGTTAAACTAAAACAGCGGTGTAAAACAATATATGCACTACCAAATAAAATCACGAAGTAATGTATGCATAAGGTGTGTAGAAAATATGCTCAGGTTCAACGAATAACGAACCGAATATACAGTATCTGGTATCAACAAATATATATTCGTTCAACGTTAAAACTTGCTTGTTCCTACAACTCTACAAGTTGAATTCATAGACAACCAAGGAGTAACAATTTTTGTACCAAACTTCCATTTTCTTATTGCACTCGCCTGCTCTCCAATCAGGGAAAAAAATAGCAACCTCCATGTCGAGGAAAAAAATAGAAGGTAATGGAATAGATTTTCAGCATACAACCTTACACTACCATATACCACTTGGACCTAAAAAAACAATTGCACTATACTTACCCATAGATTAGTCACACCAGAAGTGTGTCAAGTGTATGTGTGTGTGTAACAATAAGCACATTGGAAGTTTGCATGTGCTCCCAAAGTAACTATTCTCCTATAAAGTGGCGATAATGATTACTATTTAGGATCAGATTTTTGGAGAAGCTTAAAAAAACTGATTATTCAGATTAAAAAATGTAAAATCAGAGCACATTTTGGATCGTTCCGAAAAGGCAAAAACAATGTTTGACAAACCTTTAGGAAAAAGTGATGATCTATGTTTATTTGAACACAAAAATTAGTTCAGGAAAAGCAAGTTAAGACCTACTTCTTCAAAACTGTCCGCTAAGACTTGAGTCAATGATAATCAAACAAGCGTCACATTAAGGGGTATGTTTGGTGGCAAGCGTTTAAGAGTGTTTTGAATCAACTAGCAACTGGCGGTTAGCTTTTTGTACAAAATGCTTGTTTGGAAACAAGCAACTATCATTCCTACTTTTTCTAAACGCTCCAAATCAAAACGCTACTTCTAGTAGCATTTACAAGCAACTAACGTTTCCACTTACTAATTATAACTATACAGCTATGTTATCACAAAAGGGCAAATTATTAAAAAATATATATATATTATACTTGCCACTGTTTCATCTTCTGGGTAGCAAACAAATTTTTTTCATTTTGAGGGTAATTTTCTTTCAAATTCATCATCTTTAGGGTATTTTGCGAAATTTTTGGACATTTTTGCCCCTCTTAGTTAATACAAATTTTTTTTCCCGAAGGGCAAAAATGTCACATATTACCCTAAAGATGATTAATTTGAAAGAAAATTACCCTCAAAATGAAAAAAAATAAATAAATAAAATAAAAAAATTGTTCGCTACCCAGAAGATGAAACAGCGGCAAGTATAATACTTTTTTTAATAATTTGCCCTTATCAAAACAAACAGCTATTGTTACGCTACCGCTACATTCGCCAAACATACCCTAAGCCGCAATAATCACTTTAACCGCACATGTAATATCATACTTATGAATATGCATGTATACACACATCTATCAATTAAGTTATAATACTAATAACAAAAAAAAAAAAAAAAAAAAAAAAAAAAAA